>JASANM010465051.1:0-10698 GCA_031753655.1 Desmognathus santeetlah | reverse complement strand
GAATAGAATGCACACAGAATATAGACTTCAAAATGTGTGCTTTGAAGTCATAGTTGCACTGAGGTCGCTGTTCAGTCAACATTATGTTTTACTCCAGCTCCAAGTCCAATTAACATGGAATTTTTAAAAAAGACCAGTTTAAACTGAATGTTTGTGGTTTTGGAATTTGCTTGCAGGGTATCATTGACATTATGTAACCCACAAGCAAAAATAGCAAAGTGATTTGTGCAATCTGTTGCTACAATAGTAACTCTGATTTTGCACTCCATTTTCTAAATGCACTGTTCTTATGTACATGGACATTCCAGGTGTAACCAAAGTTAGATTCGGGTTAGGGTTAAACCCCCAATGTTCATTGTTAGTTCTTGTGTGCTTGTCTTCCATGGATAATCATTAATGGTAAATGGCCAGAGATAAATCATTGATGACCAAGGTCTTTATAGACTATGGTAACCTTATGTGCATGGTTAAATGGCAGAGACCGGACAGATAAGAGACAAAAATATACCAGGGACAAACATTTGTGACACTGCGCAAATGAGCACTGATGTTTAAGGACAACTCTGTTTGCCACTGATACCAGGGACAACAAGAGAACACAGTACTAGCATAGCTATATTGTGAATACTGTTTGTGGAAGATTTAATATTAGCTGCAATAATTTTTGGGTAATAAAATATACATAAATTCATACATTTACACATTTATAAAGGGAAGCACTCAAAGTTAGCTTTGTGCAGTCTTCAATAAATAAATACAATGTGAACATTTTTTAAAAATCAGACCCCATTCTTTCTTAGTCATACTGTTTGGACTAATTCACTGTATAGTGCCTAATATTCCTCCCATAACAAGGGCACCGGGGCCCTTATTGATATATGCAGATTGTGCTGGTACTGCCAACACAATTCCAAAAGGAATAGAGTGGGGTATGTCGGGGGGTCTCTCCACGTGAGTACATTTTTGAAAAAACCCTGCCAAAATCACACATTTTTCAGCATGATTTTTAAATAAAATACAAAAATTACCTGGTTTCTAGTTTTGAAAAATGTAAACACAATACTGGATTTCCATTTTTTCCTCCTTATTTATAAATAAATACATAAAGAAATGACATTTCTGTCTATATTTATTTGTAAAAACAGAAAACTGGGAGCCTTACTCATGACTTGCAAATCCTTACGTTTTTTGGAAATCTAAATGCTCCATGCTGGAAACCTTCCCCCTCAAAAAAATTGATCTAAGTATGCAGTTTTTTACCATGCATAAAACATGCTCAGAGCACTCGCTGATTCTCCAAGTCTTTCCTGTTAAAGATACAGTATGGTTTGGGAATGAATAAAATGCTACCATTTGCCTCCATTTATTCTAAAGATAAAGAAACTGACAGACCATACTAACCGTTTGTCGAGTAGCACAGTGGGTAAAACCCCAGTGCTTTCATCATGGCACTGATTCAAATCCCGCCCCTGCCACCTGAAAAATATGATGTAGGTAGGCAAAATTTGAAAGTGCTGTCTGTCCAATATACCGCACCAGGGGAATCACCTGGAGGCCTCCTGACAGCACCACTGGGCAAAAGGGGCCTCCAGGCCCAACAAGCACTCCTCCCAGCAACAGAGTGCTTGCTGGGCCATCCCTAGTCCTCCAATGACTATTAATTGGCCGCCTAACCTGCTGTTGGTGTTGGCCCATGAGTCGTTGGAGGACCAGCCCCATGATGTCATAATAGTAGGACTTGCCCCTCTGGAAAGTTCCTGTGCCCTCCTATGGGCAGTCCACCTCTGACAAAGATGCATCAGTAAAGTCTCCCTCCCCAAATTGCTTATATTGAAAGCATGTTACCCAGTACATTTATTCCCAAGTGTATAGGATTCAAGCCCCATTTGACTGTTCCAGTTTGCCCTGCCATCATGAAAATTGGAAAGCATATTGAGAATGAATGTTTTGTTTCTACATGCCAGAAAACATGGACTTTGGAAAATTAAGATCACTGCATAGGTTAAAAAATAGAATTTCTATTTTTGGTAAACCACACGTACAAATTGGTTTCATTTCAATCATATTTATTAAAGTGTTCAGAAAGCAAGCTAAAGAAATTAACATATAGGATGCTCAACTAGTTAGAAACAGAAACAACTAGATATAAACAGAAAACAGCCAATTGAACACTAGTGCAAACAGTGACAAGCAATCCCAGCCATAACAAGTACAATTTATAAACCTTCAGAACTTCCCCTACTCCCATTCCATTTTATGGACTAGTTTATATGGTCCATAGCAAGCATATACCATACTCGAAAAAGCCAATCAACCTTTGTTGAACTGTTTGAGTCCTCCATACAGTTGCCAGTTCTAAGTTTACAGCTAAAAGTAAAGCAGTGATCAAAGCACCTCTATCAGATTTCAATAGAGTGACTAACATCAGCAAAAGGGATACCCAATAAAACAACTTCAGGAGTGTAAGGAGTCGATCTCCAATGATGGCATCAACACTGTTCAAATCCACGTCACAAAATTTCAAGATGAGTGTGCAGTGCCACCATGTATGAAGGAAAGTACCTAGTCTATCACCACTAGCTTCCAGAGGTTTGCACAGGAGTAACAAAGCATCTCAATATAAACTTATAATGTATTTCTCTGAGCTGAGTGCAGTCAAATGAACATATAGCCCTGTCCCAAATGTGTCCTCAGGACTTTCCATCAAGATTTGCCTTCAGCTCTGATTTCCCTTATTCTGAAATGGGATTAAATGGGTTCCCAGTTTGGGCAGTAGGCATTTATAAATATAAGAAATAACCCTGTTAGTCCCTGACAAAAAGGAAAGCAGCTTCTTAAGCTGGTTTCAAAGCTGCAGCCTTCAGCAGTGGAGAGGATACCCAAAGCATTATTTGGTAATGGTAAAATCTGAGATTTGGCAACATGAAATTCCTTTTCACATTGCTCAATATACTTCATGCACCCCCTGGTGTAAACATTTGACACAGTTTAAAACATCCAATACAGACCCAACCCTTCAATCCCAAATAATCTGCTGCTACAGAAGTATCAGTGTTACCCAGTATCAGAGTAAATGGACCTGGAATAGAGCATGCATAAACCCCTCTTATCACCATATCTCATACCTTGGGATTGTAGCTGTAACTGACTGAAGAAAGAGAGAAGGGGCATACAAATGGATTTTGACTAAATTGTTTCCTAATACTAAGAGCTTATTTTGCACTTCATGTCTGCAAGCAGCTTGGTGTACTGTGGGATTATTTCAGACACAGCAAGTCTCAAAAGCTGCTCCAAATGTACATCTGTAAGCTTGCTTCTCAACTTACTTTTTAGAATACCCATTGTAGAAAAAGAGCATTCACACACATATGTTGACCCAAACATGCACATTACTCTCTGTGCCAACTCAAAAAGCAGGGGGTACTTTTGGGATGGCACAAGTTTCCAGAATTCTTTTGGCTCCTTTTCCAAGAAAATAGCCTCAAGAGCAGAGTCATGCTGCATATCAATGAGTTCCAGCTGTGCTTGTGCTCTCCCAAGGCCAACAAGTTCAACAACTTCAATATTTTTTACACTCACCATCCATGGATTTTCTGTAAGCCTGAATAAGGGTGTAAGAGTTCTAAACTGGGAGAATCGTTGGCTGATCTCTTTTGAAATGTCTTCAAGATAACCACAAAGATTTAAGCTAGACAATATTTCTTTTACATTTTCATACTTCTTAGTAAGAGTTTGCAGACTCTGAAAATGTGCTAAATCTGCTTCTTCCAGTTGTTCTCTGAAAAGAGCAAGTTTGGTTTCAAAAGAATAAATTGTATTCATCATAGAAGACACAAGCTGCTGCCTACCCTGAAGACTTAAATTAACAGCATTAAAGTGCATTGTTAGATCACAGAGAAAATGGAGCATAGTGAGCCACTTTACATCACTCAGTTCTGGGTAAGACTGTCCACGAGTGATTAAGAACTTCTCAATTTCAGGAACTAAAGCAACAAACCTCTCAAGCACTTTCCCCCTGCTTAGCCATCTTACTTCAGTATGAAGCAAGAGATCGCCATATTGGGCATCTATGTCTTGAAGCAAGGCTTTGAACAACCTGTGATTGAGGGCTTTGGCACGTATAAAATTTACTATCTTTACTACAAGCTTCATAACATCATTAAGTTCCCCTTGTTTGGCCTTTGCACACAGTGCTTCCTGATGTATGATGCAGTGGTAATCTATGAACTGATACGACACATACTTCTTCCTTAGCAAAGCAACAAAGCCTTTTTCACGGCCTACCATTGATGGTGCCCCATCAGTGGTCACACTTACAAGATTTTTCAATGTAATTTGATGATCTTCAAAGAAATTACAGATCATATTCATAACATCTTCCCCTCTTGTCTGGCCATGCATTGGCAGAAGACACAAAAGCTCTTCTTTTGGTATTATGGACCCTTCCAGGTATCTCACCCAAACTAACAATTGTGACACATCACCTACATCCGTAGATTCATCAACTGCAATACTGTAAAATGGGGACTCCTTTACAGCCTTAATCAATTGCTCCTTAACATTGGTTGCCATTGCCTCAATTCTGCGAGCGCATGTGGAATCAGACAACTGCAATGCACCAATTTCCTTTAAAATGTCAGCTTGGTTTTGGTAGTTTGCAAATAAGGTTTCAGCTGCAGAAAGGAAACATTGCTTAACTAGTTCAGCATCTGAAAATGGCTTCTTATGTTTTGCAAGCAAGTAACATATTTTGAAAGATGCCTCTGTCACTGCCTCTGATTCTTTCTGGTGACGAACAAGGGCATTTTGCTGGGACTCTAGCGACCTTTTCAAAGAAACCACTTTTGCTGAACGAAGTGCTGACTTCAGAGGGAACCTTTCTACATGTCCCTCATGCGCTTTTGTATAATGGCGCTCAAGATTATATTTCTTCAGAGAATTTACTGTGCTTTTACAAATTAGGCAAGTAGCTTTTTTTTTTTGGCCCCTCAATAAAAAAGTACTCTTCTTCCCATGAGTCCTGAAATGCTCTATGTTCACTGTCTATTGCTCGTTTGCATGACTTGCTGGTTGTCGAGTTGCCTGCCATTCTCTGTGGGGAAAAGAATTATGTCATTTTCAGGACCAAAAACATGAACAGACGCAGGGAAGCAAGCTTCGGGTGAATAAAAACAGATGCAATTGCTTAGAGATCACTTTAGTTTGCTTATTAATGGTACCAACCAACTCATTTTGTGACCATAGTCTTCAGGTTTGACAGAGAGTTAAAGCTTGAAAATGTCACCCTCACTTTCTGATGCACAAAGGCATAGTGCGTTGGCTAGTAGTGGCTTATAGTATTGAATATGCAACATCAGTGGGTGTCTGGGAACCCAGAGAGATCTGCTGGTAATAACAGAGCTGATGAAATGCATCTATCCTCCCTTCACCTCATGCACTAAGGTTGAATGGCCTAATAAACACAGGATTACACAAGAAGAGAATTATTCTAAAAAAAAGTTCCTCGCAACACATTTTATCCCCAAACGCATTGTGGTAGAATGGCCGCCCTAAAGACATGGTTCTGTAAAGACCTAACAAACCATTTGTAAAGCCAGAAAGCTATTTTTAAAGTTTCCCAGTAGCATTCCATGCTTGGGCCTCGTCTTCCAAAAAGGATGGCACAAAAGCACATTTTTCACTGGAGGGAGCTTTTCTATCCTTGGAGCAATCTCCCAACCAAAAAACTGATTTGTCAAGGACCAAAAACATATTTTTACAAGCAAACGTTTCAATTTTTATTGGCACATCCCAGCATTTGACCGCCAATCCCCCAAAAAATGATGGTTCAATGGGCCAGTGATGCTATTAGTAGTAGGCTCGGGGCTAAAGATCTGGCGATAGCCCGAATGGAAAATGCAATCTGCACGGCTGTGATAATTACTGCACAGCACCACACACAAAAGGGAGCAATTTAAAATGCTTTTGAACTTTCAAATCCCCCTCGCTGATACGCAGACAAGATATTTTGGAAATCTTGCAAATGCCTCTGCCATAGCCAGGGGATTGCCAGTGGTGTTTTAAGATTTTGGCAGAGCCTTTTCAGTCAGACTTCAGTACCCTCATGCCCCCAGCACATGAACTTGTTAACAAGCATGATATGATTTATGGAGCTTCTGCACCCCCCCCCCCCATATTCAAGACACAAGTGTCCTTGGTAATAGCCTGAATGGAAAACTGCCCTCTAAGCTGCAGCTGCACGCAAACTCAATCACTGTGAGTTTGCATGCCAAAATGAGGGGGGCTGGTCCACGGCTGGTTTGAAGTCCCAGTCCGGACCTGCTGGGGTTTTGCCCACTGCACCACCCAACAAACGCTTTGCAAAGGTGCTTCTATTTCTTTATCTTTCGAAAGAACAGAGGCAAATGGCAACATTCAGGATTTCTTATTCAGTCACATATTTTTAACGGGAAGAACTTGGGGAATTAGCCCGTGCCTTAAGCCTGTTTTATGCATAGTAAAAAAACAAAACCTGCATACCAGTCAAGTGTAGATTAAAGGAAAGTGGTGAACAAATGTTTTGCAATAAAGAAATTGACCAGGCGTTCTGGTTTTGCCGGGACAGTCCCGGTTTTTCTCCCTCTGTTCCCGTGTCCCCGAAAGGTTTGCTGAAAAAAATAAATGTCCCGGTTTGCGAATCATGTCCTGGTTTTTTAAAAAATATTGAAATTGTGAGCATGCACACAGTGGCATCACTCACTTTGGGGTGTTAGACTAGGACCCGTCCTAACGCAGATGAAATACGTAAGAGGCACAAAACTCCTTTTTGAATCAGCCCCTTTGTGTCTAATTAATTTACAGACAGTTTGATATGAAGTAGACCTGCTTCCAATAGTGCTGCCAAGGTAGTCATGGGCGGGTCTCTCCTCAGGTCTGGCTTAAAGAGCAGGCTTGGATCTTAGGCACGGAAACCACAGGAGTCTCAGAATCAGAGCCCTTCGTTTCCGGTGCCATACATTAAAGAAAACACGTTTTCAAACTTTACATTCGTTAATTTTTTTTTTCTCCACATGTGCAAAGTTGGGATTTGAACCGATGTTGTTTTGGATGAAAGCAGTGGGGTTTTACCCACTGCGCTATCTGACAGACGCTTTTGAAAGGTGCTACAGTTTCTTTTATCTGGGAGGTAAATGGCTTGCTCTTCGTTTCCATACTGTATCTTTAAAGGGAAAACTTAAAGAATCAGTCAGTGCTTTGTTTGAGTACATTTTATGCATGGTACAGAAACAGTATTCTGCATTCAAATGAAAATATATGAATTAATAAAAACAGAAATAAAATCCAGGGCGCATCTGAAAACGCCACACTTAGGGGAAGTGTGTTAGCTGTGGGAATTAGGATGCTGTTCTCCCAGGGCTGCTAACACATATGCAGATCGAGTGCACTTGATCTGCATATGTGTAGGGGGCGCAGCACCCCTCACCCAGCTCTCCCTGGGCTGCAGGCCCAAGTTTCAATCTCCTCTGGCTGGCAGCTGTAGGATTCACTATCAATGAATCAATTAACAATAGGTCTCTCCTTTTAAGCTCTGACTCTGGCAGTACTGGCCTCATTGTCTCACAGCTCTGTCACCAGGGAGGGTCCCAAGCTGCACAGCTGGGCTGCAATCACCCACCCTATTACAGTATTTAGCATTTCCATTGTAAAGTTCCTGTGCACTTGAGAGCCTTAAAGTGTCTTTCATCACCAGTCATGGTGTTGCACCTGATCAAAATGTTGAGAGCCTGGGGCGTTATGTGACCAAAGACCAGCCCTGAGTGCTGGTCTCCCTCCCTCAATTCCCTCTGTGTGTCTCTTTCTGTGACTGTAAAATCACATCACTGCAAGCTTTCACTTTAACAGCAAAACAGATGCCTGCCTGGGCCCCATTTTTTTTCTCCCCAGGCTTGGGCTTGTCAAAAGCCTGAGATTGTCAAGCCCAGCTCCAGGCTTGGCCTGAGCTTGGCTTGACCCAAAATTTCCAGGCTTGCACATGCCTATGCCGAGTTGTATCAGTGAAGTCCCCCTCCTCAAACGGTTAATACCAAAAGCATGTTACCCAGTACATGTAATCCCAAGTGTATAGGTTTCAAAACCCCTTGAGAGCGCCAGTTTGCTTTGACAAGAAAATTGTGAAAGCACATTGAGTGAGAGTTTTTTCTAAATGTCAGAAAACATGGGCTTTGGGGTCATGTGAATTTGGTGGCTTAGATGCACGGACATTTCATAATAAAAATGATTTTGCTGAAGCCTTTTTATTCAGTCTCCAAGTTCCCCATTGTTCCCACCCTATCCCCACACATGCAATTGTTTACAATCGTGATTAAGTTGTGGCTGCAGCCCTCCTTCCCCCGTTCAAGAAACGAGTGTACTAGTTGGCAATAAAATGGCCCCAAATTGAAACGTGCTCTGCCCAACTGTAATCTTAGAAAGCGCTGCATGCAAATGAAAGCAATTTAAAGCACTTTTGAACTTTTATTTCCTACGCTCAGAGGAAATGCAGTTTTAAAAATCTTGCAATGGCAAACCGATTGCATGTTCCAACCTAGCTAATATCAAACACAATCTGAAATTAGGAGTTTGTGCTCCCCTCCCCCACCTCCCTCTCATCAAAGCTGCCCTTTATATTCCTCTTACCTTGTCCGAAGCACGGAGCACTGAACACCCCTGTTTGGCTGGATCCAGGAGCCTACGCAAGGGTTAATTCCAGGCGAGCACTGGAAACACAGCCGAGGTCACGAGGTCGACTGGGAGAGCGGGGCTGGCAGAGCGGAGCTGGCGGTGAACTGTCTTGTCTTCAGGATTCCCCGAGCTGGGAAAGTGAGCGGGTTAGGGCTGGGGCAGATGCTCGCCTTTGAGAAGCAAATGAATCAAATGAAAGAGCCCAAATGTAGGTCGCAGCAAAGGACTGTGTCTCCGGGGACTTCTTTGTTAGTAATTAAAGGTACAGATAAATGGCGCGATCAGCCCATGGTCACTTGCTCCTTGGTCAGTTGCTCCTCCCACTTCAATATGATTGGCTGTCAAGTTCAATCATTCTGAAGTGGGTGGAGGTTTCACCAGGCCTTTCGCTCTGCTTTGCGATGTAAAGCAAACGGGGAAAAAAGACTTAAAATACAGATTAATCAGTTTTATTGCTAAAACTACCTGGGTGGCCTGGAGGGCCGCAAAATAAAGGTTGGCGGGCCGCAATTGGCCCGCGGGCCGAACTCTGAGTACCCTTGATCTAGATCTTGACTACAACTACTAATGATATATGACGGATTGAATATATCATGATGAATGTCTTTGCTTAAAAGAACTCTCCAATAAATTGGACTACTTCTTCTTTAAGTTCTTTCGTTGACTTATGTTTTTTCGCTGACTCAACAGTACTACAGTGTTTGTACTTCATATCCTGAATTTTTGTGCCCCATCATAAGAATTAAGAGACTTACAATCTCCTTTGTCTTTAAAAAAATGGAAAATTAATGTAAAACTTTGGACTAGAATTTTCTTTAGTTTTTTTAAATTCTTGTCTTTTCTTGAATTAACGGAGGGACTGATCTTTCCCCCAAACGGTGTGCTTCAGTGTTTCACGGGCTGAGGCTTGTGTTTTCCCCATTTTGTCTACTGGGACCTGTGCCGAGGTCTCATCTAACTGGTAGCACCCAATTTCTGAATTTGCTTAAAGTCTTGACGTTGTTGTTTACAGAGTGCGGGCCTTCATATTTCACTATTTCTCCATATATAAATACTACCTTGCGGCACAACTAAAGCATGTACAAAAGTGGGTGGTTCCTTTACATCCTGAACCGCAGGTGGAGGCAGAAAAGAAGTGGTTTCGAGAGGCAGACGCAGGGAAACTCCTAAGCATGCCACACATCAGGGTCAAAGGACAGGGTGGTCCGGCGGCAGTAGGGCTTGCATTATGGAAAAGGATTCTGAAATGGAGGGCACTCGAAGCACCATATAGCCCATACATTCCGATATGGCATCTAGCGGGGGAGGAAGGAGGCATGAGCCAGAAAAGATATATAGACTGGGAAGAGCGGGATTTAGCGGTGGTGCAAGATCTATTTGAAGATGGCAGTATGCGAGACAGCAAAGATATTGTGGATCAGGCAGGAGGGGGTATGATAAACCTAATGAAATGTCTTGAAGTCAAAGGCAACATGAGATCAATTTGGCCGGCTTGCACAGAAGAACCAGCTGAAATGCAATTATTGACACATATACTGACCACGGCGTCAGAGCCTCACCAGATATCCAGAATATACAGACAACTATGTATGTGGAAGGGAGACACGGAAGATAAAGCAAGGGCTAGGTGGGAAGAGGCACTAGGTGAACCTATGGAAGATACGGTCTGGTATTCCACATGCCTGCTCACGCGAACTGTCTCTCTTAATATGCAACACCGTCTAATTCACTACAAGTTCCTGCATCAGGCATATATAACACCAATGAGACTATGCAAAATTAGAGGAGAGGAAGAGGTCCGGTGTGCGGGATGTGGTGCAATAAATGTAGACTTCTGCCATGTAGCATGGGGATGCTTTCGGATGCAGGTGTTTTGGTGCAGGGTGACGGATGTGCTCAGTGCGGTGTGTGGGTGTACCATAGAAAACACGATTAAAAACATACTGCTGAATGATTTGCCACGACTACCCAAAGTAATGCTGAGATGGGTAAATCTAG
>JASANM010453963.1:0-10751 GCA_031753655.1 Desmognathus santeetlah | reverse complement strand
GGAGATCCCGGTGTTAAGCCGCCTCCGCCCTGTAATGCAGGGCGGAGGCGGCTGTTGCTGTTGCAATGCAGGGCGGAGGCGGCTGTTGATCCCCGCTCTGCATCAGCTGTTTTCAAACAGCTGATGCAGAGCGGGGATCCCAGGGCCAGATTGGGAACGGGACACTCGTTCCCCTTCCCAATCCCAAATATACGTCGGCCGCACAGAAGGGGTTAAACAGCAACCAGAATTGAAACACACCACCATAAAACATGCAACATAATACAATACATATACAATAACTGAAAAATAAGTTATAAATAAAAACTTCATGTACAAATTGACATATGCTGTAGAAATGAGGAACAACAACCAGCTAGAATAACTTGCAAGCTTCCAACCATTAACCTTTCACCTCAGCTGTTTTGTTGCTATTAGCCAACGATAATTATGGTACACATTTTGAAGCATGCACAAACTGAGACTTCTGAAATGTCTGTACTCATTTACAAAGTGATGTAATTCAGGTTTCACACTTCTATAGTCAAAGGTACCCTGTCTCCCTAGTGGCTCTTGTTCTTGGCTGCATACATGGTGAACACTGACGTTTATGACCCCCTTCAATCCATATTTCAGCACTTATGTCGAAAGAAGCAAACGTCTGCAGGCACTGTAAATATTGTTCAAGTTATAAAATGGATGCATCTCCAGTATTAAGGTCCTTCATAGATTCACATTACTTGTTTGTAATAACCCACGTCATCAGACCGGGAGATCGGAGACATTTTTTGTATATAATAGCTATATAAATAGCTCCTTTCTCCCTGCCCTCTCAGCAGTACTGCCAGCAGATGGCAGTCTCACCCTTCCACACTGGAAGCCAGCCCACACAGGAAACCAGCTCAGAATCTTTCTCTGCCTCGAACAGGCAACAGGGAGATTTGGAGTCTACTGATTTCTTTCCAGTTTTGGAAAATATTATCTTTTAAAGATATTGGGCCTGATTACGACTTTTTGCTGTATTGTACCTTTTGCGGTACTTACCGCAAAAGGTACAATACCGTGCGGTAAAGGTACATTACCGCACGGTAATGTACCTTTACCGCACGGTAAAGGTACATTACCGTGCGGTATTGTACCTTTTGCGGTAAGTACCGCAAAAGGTACAATACCGCAAAAAGTTGTAATCAGGCCCTAAGAGTTTATATGTGTTCTAAATATTGAGTAATTCAATAATGTAGAAGAAAGAATTTTGTATAACCGTGAAAACAAAAGTTGATAGAAGAGATGTGAAACTAATAAAGTGTGATTCATGAAGCCTACAGTAGATTCAGATAAGTCCAGAATATCAGTTGAGTCAGATTGCAGTAAATTAAATAGGAGTGTATATAACTGTGAATTGTGAGTATTTGCTGACATGCATCAATTAAGAAAATATGCAATTGAAAAGATGTATTTTGTCATAAGATGTTTTAATCATCAGTCTATAAGTTAACATTATTGCCACTAGAACTCAAATTACTGTATATGTCTGGGGCGATGGCTATCTAGAATAGTCCAACAGTAAAAGTTTAACAATTGATGGGTAAGCTGGGCAACAAAGAGCACTGTTTTCAACCGAATGCATTTTCAGCTGAGAAGTAATAATTGGAGGCAGAGAAGCAGCCATGGTGGCCCATAGAAGTCCAGAGAGATAAACATTTATTGCCACGATTTCCCAAGAGAAACTAAAAATATTGTAACATTTGTCAGCTTTTTGTCACAATGTGAAGATATAACATACAAATAGAAATTCATGTAATGCGCAGAATTCAAAACAGCATTTCAGAAATTATCACTAAAGACAGTAATACTGTACTGGCCTTAAAATGTTTTAATGGAAAACAACAGAATATACATAATTCATAATTAATAATCATATTTTATGTGAATATGCATGTTCAACATTTATGATGGTGACATTTCCAACTGCACTAATTTTACTCATATCAATGAAATGCACACTTATCAAAACAGCACTAGACTCAAAATGTGTCTGTCGAGGGAAAGTCTTTGTTACTTAAAGAACCATGAAATACACATAATTGAGATACATTGCAGAAATGTTCCATTTGGCATGGGCATTTTGTTAATGGCTGAAAACTTACTTAAATTTCATTATAAATATATTTAAGAAGAAGCATTTTAAAATGTCAAAACACTATCAGTGGGCTTGCGGTTAAGCCAACGGGCTTACATTCTTACAAAGTCAGCTTTTCTTCACCAAGATGTGGATTTGATCTCATGGACCCTCTTGTAAACCGCATCATAACTTAGTGTGGACATTATATTATTGACTTTATTTTGTTATGCATCAAGATGTGGATTTGGTCTCTCAGACCCTCTTGTAAACCTTATTACAACCTAGTGTAGACTTTATATTATTGACTTTATTTTGTTATGGTTATTCATTCACTTGAGCATTTACCTTGTTGAATCATTAACTGAATATAGTAAACACACTGAAACTACTGTTGCCTCTCTGTGTTCTGATTGTAACTTTGGGTTCCTTCCCACTAAATAACTACTAACACTATGTGGCTATACTTTAGTAAACCGCAGGCATATATGTATATATATATATTTACCTCACCTACCAATGTTTTCTGCTTCAAATGATGATTGTAAAGGTGTGTCTATTTTTTTAATTTGTTGAGATCATTTATGAAGCCTATATAAAATTACCAGATAGCCTATTACATAGTAGCTTAAATTGAAAAATGTTATATATTATGCTCTTCCTTTGCTACTCTGTTATATTTTTAAAATATTTTATTGTCAGCACTTATGCAGGATAATAGTGAAACAAAAAAGCCCATAATACATTGCCTATTGTTCTATAAAAGTTAGCAAACTTAGTGAATACATCTTCAAAATATACTGTCTTTAGTTCACTGTAATATCATATAAAAGTTGTACCAGTCATATTTCTTAATTTATTTTTACTATTGCGCCACATGTTACTTGTGGCCACATCATTTCACAAATATTCATGCAATAGAATAACTGTGCAAATCAATATAGATAGTATTTCTGTAAGGAACCTTTCAAGTGTCTTGTTGAATTCACACTTACTCTGAAAATATTCATTTTAAATGTAAACTATACTGTACCTTAAAAAATGTTTAATGTATTCAAATCCAACCACAATCTTTGCCACTAAATACATCTTTATATTATATTGAAAAATGACTCTACCATTAAATAGGTGTATGTTTAGAGTAGTAGATTAGCTGAAAAGTCTATGTCAATGCAGACAGATTTTAAAGTGCTAAAACAAGATTGTGATGGCAATGCTTTACAACAAATATGCCCAGTTTAAATTTTTTTTGGTACTGTTTGCTTTGTGAAGAGTATAAATTACAAGTATGATTTCATTTCAAGGGAATCTAAATGTACTTCAATTTACATGCCATACTTAAAGTTTTATAATTAGCAAACATGTAAACATAGATTTGTAAGAGTTTTTAAAACTGGTCTAACATAATGAACTCAGAATAACAAATAGCTAGCATCAATTTATTCATAAATGTATATATATTTATAATATGAAGTAAAATACTTGTATAGTATGAAGTAAAATATTTGTGTGTGTGCATGCAAGCATGTATCATGCTTTATTTATTCTTTATAAAATGGCATTTGGTGGAATATATATACCCATTTTTGGAACTCACATAAGTGGTAAAGTAACAAAAAAGCTAAAATCATTCTGTAGTTTGTTTGTATGTAACCATTCAAAACCTACAATAAGACATAAAATAATCAAATTCATGTCAATTCAATTGGATGGCTAACACAAAAGGCATTTAAAAAGTAAACCATTACAAAGATTAAGTTCATAAAATTAACTTTGGTACTTACTATTGACATTCAACTGGGTTCCACCACCAAAGATATACCCACAATGCCACAAGGCCTTACACAAACCCTGCCATGTGCAAAGTAGATAGAAACTATAGCAAAATGAAAGATGGCTTTTGTTCTATCATCCTGATAATAGAGAGGTGTAGTATCAGACTGATATTGGGAGCAATAGACTGCAAACCTTCCATTGAAATCAATGCAAGTTATGCAGAGGAAAAATATAAGACCTTTAAAATTATTTCAAATAAATTATCTACACTGTATACAGCAAGATAAAGAATATTCATATGATGACAGATATAAGACTAGGATATTTCTTATTTTCAATTGAAAAAAGAACAATATCAATTCAAAATACATTAGAACAATATGCAAAGATTATAATTGAAAGTTGTAGAATTCCTGTTTGTGTTATGCTGATCAGAATTGTCCTTTAGAACAATATGAACTGTTTCAGATGTCATGATAATTAGACAAAGAGACTGCTGAAAAACAAATTAATAAACAAAGAAACTATTTAAGTAGCAATTGAGTTCATTTGTGTACTTACATAGGACATTAAGCTGGGTTCCACCACCAAAGATGAACTCACAGTGTTACAATGCTATACATAAACCACCCCTTGGGCAAAGCAGTGAGGACTGCAAAATACATTTTTCAAAAGCTTCCCTCAGATTGATGGTAGCTAACTTAAATTCAAGAGCTCTCTATATTTTCTACATAAATGGTTAGTGTTCTCATAGATGTAAACATGTGTAGGGTTTAGAGTTAGATCTACCATATATTTATTTTTGAATGCAATTGTAATATCTCTCATTAAACCACTAAAATCTGAAAAACATGAAGTGCTGAAAGTGTTCTAGAAGGTCGCTGGCCAGAGAAGTATGAGATTTTTAAAATGTTCATAAGCATACTTTTGACAAACTGATTGTCACTGTTGTTGCCCAGAGCGAATCATCTAGCATCTGTTACAATCTCACCAAATAAGAGCTGGTACAGTCATTACTGAATTTGCACCCTTAGAGCAGCAGATAATTTTTATCGAACTAAGAAAAACTAGTAACCTGATGGCAAGAGTTATAGGGTACATTTATGGTTTGTCAAAATTATCAAAAGAATAGTTATCTACATTGAGAAGCATTGCAATGTGTGTATTGACAGAATTCAGATAATTGCAAAAGTATTACTTTTTAGTTTATAGATTAATACATTAACAGATGAAAAAATAGAATTATTAATTAATGTAATGAGCATGATAGTATTTAAACATTATGTGTTTGGCAAAAGACAAGCACATAACATTTTGCTACTAACACATTTGCTAATACATTTTGTATCAAACTCAAAATTATGAAAGGATGAGTAAACATCACAACAATTCTAATTTTTCATGTCAGGAACTATAAATACCTCATCTAAATACGCATAGCCCACTAAGCAATCAAACTGTCTTCAATTGAAGAACCTCATCTTTAAATATTTTCACAAATAAATGTTATTCTAAACTTAGTAGTCTTAACTGATTTTGATTCAAGAATATATATTTAGCAGTCAGTGCTTTAGTATACTCAGTATCCATAGTTTCAATATCACCAATATACTGAAGCTGATACTTTATGCACACAGTTAAAGCTTTGGGCTGCTGGAAATCTAAGGTAAATGAGAAGTAAATAAGATAGACACTGGAAGTTATTAGCTAGATATACATTTAGGAAATATATTTAATTCTTGAAAAAATGAAATAGTATGTGGGCATATTAACAATTACCTGATATAAAAATGTCAATACTTCTTATATTAGTGGATAAATGGATGGATATAAACATATTTATTGCACACTAGAAGTTCAAAATTGATTCTGTGAATTACCTTCAAACAGTATATGTTATGAATTCTTGGAGTACCTTTAACATTTGTATATTAACTCATATTAATTTCGCAATTTATATTTCATTTACAGCCATAAAAAATCAGGAGTCTATGTTGCTAAAGCTATTTAAATTGATGTTTGGCATCACTAATAAACAAAAAAGGTTGGAAGGACTAGGAAATGATGACTTATAGTTTCAATAAAACTATACTAATGTCTAAACCCAATGTAATGATTTGCAATAGTTTCCTATACATAAAAGTACACCTGGGTCTTAAAAGCTAAACATATCAGCGATAATAAGGGTCAAACAATGCAACAATTAAATTGAATATTTTTTAAAATAACATTAGGACATTGATGGTTTTACTTACAAAGGACATTCATCTGGGTGCCTCCACCAAAGATCCACCACCATGATACAAGGCTGTACAAAAACTATCTCCATGTCATTTCACAGGGCAGGAGGTCAAAGGAAACAAAAACATTACATTTTTGGTGAAATTTACTCTTGTCCCAGACGCTAAGGAGATGATATCTTTGAAGTATTTATTGCGCTTGAGAGCAGAAAGTAGCTAAATAGTGGACTCTGGCATCAGATTGTCTCTGCAAAGACAGAATAGGAATACAATTATGAGTTATTGAAATGAATCAGACAGTTTATATCTGCTGCATCAGGAGCTAAAGACCTACCTTTTTAACATGTTTTCAGTGAATCAAAGAACTATTGGCTCAGAACGTTTTTGGTGTTGTGGAATATGATCACTATTTAGAAAGTTTTAAATTATGCATCATGGCAATACATTTTTTTTACCTTGCCCCTCATCTTAACTAATAAATGAGATGATCAAACAGATAACTGCTGATTTAGGATTATGTTTATACAAGGATTATTGCTTCCCACTACACAATAGATTTCACACACACACACACACACACACACACAACTTTTTCACTGCAAATTAATTGCTGATTTTAGGCATTGACTTTGCACTGTTAATTCAGGTCAAAACTAATTACCAGCAAATGTTGTTCTCTATTAAGTAGAAAATCATGCTGAAAAAAGGAAGGTATCTTTCAAATTGAGTGCTCTCATCTACAATGAATGTTATCATTCTTTGAGTGACCAATGTTATATCTGTATACACTTACCTCCAATATACACTTGTAATTAACAGGTATGAATTTATTTGTCCAGTAGATTTCACACGATCTTCAAGAAGTCAAGATGCAGACTACATTAAAAGGCTTGATATTGGCACAGGACAATTCACTGTTTTCAATTATGATTTTCAGAAAGTCCTTTCAGTTAAACAAAAATCATCATCTCTGCAGATGCAGATAAGCTGTTTGATGCATGGTAATGCACAGTAATGACAAAAATACAGAAATGCATCTCTGATATCCAATGTCTAAAAGACTATAGACATGGACCAATTTACTATTGTTATGATGTGTTATTCCGTATGTTATGCTCATCCTTCAGTCTCCTGCTGCCTACATTCTAGAACCTGCTGGTGGCTGTGTTCTGAAGGAGGCTGTTATATCTGGCCTTTTGTATATGCTTCATTTAGGAGCAGATGTACATTAAAGTCTTTCCCTGTTATTTAGGCTTGCAGTCTCTTTACTTTATCACCTATCTAAGATACGACAACTATATACTGTAATCTCCTTTTTTTTCAGATGGTAACTTGTGCAAAAATGTTAACTATCCTTCGCATGTCAACTGCATTTATTGATGCCTCAATGAGATACTGTTCTGTAACAACCTCCTGTTTGCTAATAATCTCATTTTCTTCTCATTCCATATCTCATCTCCATCATTTTCTTGATCTCAGTTAGAAAATCACACCATAGATATTCTCAATGTCACCCTATCCTAGTATTAATTTCAGCAGTTATCCAGCTCATTATCTATGAGAATTATTAGATCTCCATTAGTTTGATGAGAGAAAGATTCTTCACATTGTCAAGGGGTAAACGTCATACCTGTTTTTTGATTTGACACATGCTCTTCCTATTCTCATTGACTGAGTAAGCCCTAGTCCCAAGATCTTGTCTCTAAAGATTTCCTAATAGATTTTATTGAAAAAGAAATGGGGTTTACTTTCTCAGCTGAAGTAGAGGTAACTTCATATCGCTCAATTTTATATCTTTACTATTATTGATAATTACAGCACACATATTCAGAGAACATCATCCCTTTCTCCTAAACATTTCATTACAAATTCCCTCTCTCATCATAAAATATAGAGTAGCAGTTAGTCTAACATCAGGACCTACTTATCTTTTTAAATAAATTGATCATCATATAATTGTATGCCTTTGACACTGATGCAATTCTAATATCAAAAATCATATTGAGTTTAACTATCTTGTGATTTATTAAAGTTTTAAAATGTGATGCCATTTCTCTCCACCTCGGTCTTTGCTTAAGTGATGCTTTTTTATCTAACACAGCACATGATTCTTCTTTGTGTTGGTCATAATTCTGTTTAAATACTCCTGTATTTGGCTACTGTGGAAACATAGGTGCTAATTATGATTTTTGATGAATTCACATGTGTGGAATCCACACAAAAAACTACTAAAATTGGCCGAATAACACCTAAAATCTGCCTAAAACACACATATTTCTCTTTTTTTATGCAGAGTTCATAACTCTGCCTGGAAAAAATGGAATTAGGTATGTTTTAGGCAGTCTTTAGTCAATATCTTTGCAGAGTTTCACACATGGGCATTCCGCAAAACTTATAATCAGCACCTTAATATTCACCTTCCATATGCATTGCACAGTAAAATGACAAAGCAGAACTTTTCTTTTGTTCCCTACATGCCCTGTTTTTTCATGCTTAAAACAGCTGCCCTGGGGACATTGGAAATTCTCCCCTTTGGAACTAATGAACATGATTTCCCTTAATGTATTCATGAATACCCTAAAGGCTAATCTGTTGACTTGAGAATGCCTTTTTAGCAAGATCCTTATTCATCTTCTGCCAAGACCACCTTCAGCTGGATTGTTCCTCATATCCAAGTTTGTGTATTCAATATCAGATGAAGAATATATTTGAAAAAGTATTATGCATCTTGTGTCTTTTTGCTATTCATGCTTTACCTTTGCCCACTGTTTCTGTCTAAAAATACTTTTCCTCTTGTGCAATTTTAAAATACCTTTCCACAAGAGCATTGCTGTCTCTATATTAATTTGTATGTGGCTTCTTTTGGAAACATTTGCAAACATGAATACAAAATTCATGCTAAATTTAAATCATCTATCATAGTATGTCTAACTAGGCATCATCACTAAATCAATGGCTAAGCCAATTAATTTAGTCTATATGTAAAGCTAAACTGGGAAATGTCATGTGTTTTCCTGTTCCACTGATTAAAACAACATTTCCTTACTTATTCTTACACTAAAAACTAATACTTCCCATATTACCTAAGGTTTAAAATGGTTTGAAAGCAGGTTATTTGAGAATTGGGATCTTATTTAACTATTTCATTAAGAATAACAATGATTTAATGTTTGATAATAATGTGACTAGCTAAGTTTGAAGTGAGTATTTTTTCTCCATAATCCGTTCAGTACAAAATAAGCACTTGAAATATTATAGAAAGTGAATTATAATGCTTTGGGATTAATTAATATTCACAGTACCTTCAGAAACTAGCAAATATCTCTCTTTCTTTGGTGATAGGATCAGAACCACAGAATGCTTCTGATTCCTGCACATCCATGTCCATCACTCAAATAAACCATCAAGAAAACATATTGGCTGTCATGGGAATGAGGAAATAGAATAAGGCACGATAGGTATTATATGATGAACACACACAGTTTATTGATACCAAAAAAAGTAAATACATGCAACAGTAGAAACTCAGGAGGTGTAAATATTGAACATGTATGCATTATTGATTACATTAGTCTATTAGTATGATGTAATTCCATACAAACATATGGTTTAATGGATGATAAAAGACAAATTGATTCCTCAATTGAAAAGTAGGAATAACTAACAGAGTGTGGGAAATTGCCCTTGTGTGGCTTACAGGTCAATTACTGTCATATAGTGCTTAATTATACACCACTAATGTCTACAAAGAGGTTACTAGTATTGGACTCAGGATTGGGCCAATTCTGCTTTTGGAAGTCCTAAATACATTCTGATTGTTTCACTGATGCTTGAAAAATCTTTCCTTCATGGGTAGCCTTGCAGGTATAAATATTGTTTGCTTTCCAATCAATTGCATTTATCGAGAGGAAACTGCCTGCCATGAACAAGTTGTTGTCCATCTGTTTAGTGGGTCTGGTTGAGTCAACTCCAGTGTTTATTGTTTGATCATTCACTGTCCATGTCCAAGCCAGAGCAGCAGGGTAGAAATCCTGGCATTGACAGACCAATGTGGCCTTATTTGTATCGATCTCCTCTGTGGAGGGAGGGAAGATGCTCAGTGTGGGAGCCTTGGTCTCACCAGCTGCAAGAAATGAACACATCTGTTTAGAATGTGGTAAGCAATTGAATATTATTTTGTAAATCAGAACAATCAAACAATTAAAAAGTTAGAAATGGACACATAAGTATAATACATACATCACTTCTATTTGTATTGAAATCATCAGTGCAAATTCTGTAAAAGACACAATTATGAACATGAAAAGAATGGTGCCTATGAAATATAATAACCTAGAGAAAGTTTTTGTTTTGTAACTAATTTAGAAGGAATGTATTTTTAGCAAAGACTCAAATAATGTAGTATAGAATAATAAATATATGGGACTAAAATTGAACCATAGAACATACATCTTTAATGATGAAAAGTTTAAATGTATTTGACTAAGGGCCTGATTACAACTTTTGCGGTATTTTACCTTCTGCGGTACTTACCGCAAAAGGTACAATACGCAAAAGGTATCACCGCACGGTAATGTACCTTTACCGCACGGTAAAGGTACATTACCGTGCGGTATTGTACCTTTTGCGGTAAGTAC
>JASANM010442881.1:0-10756 GCA_031753655.1 Desmognathus santeetlah | reverse complement strand
TATTACAGCTTTTTGGCATTATGTACCGATGCGCTACGTACTGCCAAAAAGCGACATTTTAAAAACAATTTTTTTTTTTTAAATTTTCATTTTATTTTCAGTTTTAATGAAAATTGGAAAAAAATGGAAGCAGGGCACTACCTCATGCCCTGTCAGGCCGGTATATTTTGCGCTAATACCCGCGGGTGTTAGCGCAAAATATCCTTCCCGTAATTTCCCATTAAGGGAAATTACAGTAAGGGCTTATGATTTAGGCGGTAGGTACCTAGGTACCTACCGCCTTACTCATAATAGGGCTGATGGCCCTTACTGCAGAAATAGTTGGCGGTAATGTACTTTTGGCAGCATGTACCGCAAAAAGTACATTACCGCCAAACTTTTGGCGGCATGTACCGCAAAAAGTACATTACCGCCAAACTCATAATCAGCCCCACAGTGTTTAGCATCCCTGACTATTGTTGAGGTTTAAAGCTTTCACCCGAAGATTCCATACCTCTTCTCGGCTAGTGCTTTTGCAGCAGCTAACCGTGAATCCAGGCAAATAGCACTGATTGAAGCAAACCTGGTAAACAAAGCAAAGATTGGATGCGCCAGCCCTCTGCAAGCTCTAATTCAGAAAAAAGGATGAACAATCCACCATTCAGCCCCATATGACTGTGCCGCTCTTGTTTCGTGTACATTTTCATGACTCTAAGAACAGATACAGCTCTGTAATCCTGATAACATGTCTTAGCACCCCCTGTAGTCGCTCTAGCATGACCTGCACATTTCACAACATGATTCTTCCAACACGGTGTAGAGCAAAATGTGTGAGCTCAGGTAACAAAGGGTTAATACAGTTTCAACCAGTTGCATTTTCAGATATATAGAGCATCAATTCTCCCATTTGTTTGAGATCATAGTTTTATTTTCAATATTTTTGCTTAGTATTGTAGAGCAGCAGTACAGGACAACTTGTTAACAGAGCCAGGTCTACACAATAAAGACTGAAGAAAATGCCATCATTATGGATGCACACTCAGACCATGGATACACTACTCTAAGCAATGTCCTGTGGAAGAGGGGCACACAAGCAAGAAGACAGCACAGCACACAGAGTCAGCTGAGGAGGATTGTGCCATATTATTACCATAACTGTAATAATCAAGATCATAACAGTATACAGTAAATTATAACATGCAGTAATAGCTAACTAACACTGCACTTCAACTTCAGAGGAAGTTCCACTTTCTCATTCCACCTCTGGCCCAGAAAGAGGCCATACCAAATGTGAATTTTGTTTAGCCTCTCCAAATCATAGCTGAAATCCAGAGTGGAAGAAGTTGACTGAAAGTTCCAGGGGGACTGAAGCCTGTTGGCCATCATCAGAAAGCCATTCTTGCTCTGGCATCTAGTCATTTTAAATGTCACATAACACAATTACAACTGATGAACCATCTAAAACATAAGTAACATTTTTCCATCTCACAGAGCCCAGGAAATATATGATTGATTGCAACCATGACGTTGATTCATCTACTGAAACAGATCCTAGAGAGTAAATATGGGAAGAATGATCAAATGTGAAATCATTATTATCAGATACAAATGTGCAACACTCTGAGCTATTAATAAGCTGACGCCGCCATGAGAGGCCAATAACATGTCAAATGCAAGTCTGTTCTATAGTGCCAGTTTCCTCATCTCATTCTGCTCAGTAGATAAGTACTTGAAAGGGACTGCAGTCTCATTTTACAGAAATTCAGTCATAGCCTGTAGTCTGTAGACAGCCCATTCTTCATCAACAACACCTGCATATGGGAGCAGAAAGGTACTGCAATACATCTAAGCATTCATCAAGGGATAGTACAGTAGTGTATATGTTAAAGTTGGTGCTGATATGAGATATGTGTGCCTGAGAATCACCGGATAAAGATGCAGCAATCAAATGTTCAACTAGCATTTGACTATTGCATCCACCTTTAACACGGGAGAACAATGCAGAGCATCCCCGGCGGGGAGCACAATTTGAGCACAGATCAATTGCATTTTAGCAGTTCAATGCTGAATAGAATTAAATGCTGTGCAGCAGCCCGGGCAGCCACGCAACACTTAATTACTTATTTTGTATTTGAATGCAAGATGTAATTAAGTGGTTCTCAGCCACACAGCCGATAACTGCTTAATTAGCATTTCAAGGCTAAAGCTAATTAAGCAATTTTCTGCCCAGGCAGCTTGCTCTCACGTTTTTATCATGCACAAAACCAAGGTTATCGCAAACGCTACTTTAGGTGTTCACAATGTCTCATGGGAATTGCAGATCACATACATTGCAAATGCAGCCCTGTAGTTTTTCATTGGTCAAACTGATGCTGGCACAATTTGACTCAGAGCATATACTCCACAACAGGACATTAGCAGTTTTAGGAAGCCAGTGTTGCCACACACTCAGTAAAGTCTTTCATACACCAACCAAGTACCCACTCGCTGGCAGTCAGGATCTGACTGGCTATAAATATTAAAGTAGATAGTCTTTAGCAACAGTGCTAGGATCATGGTGCTATTGGATATTGTCGAAGCAATATATAAACTCACAGGACAGTTAGATGTTGACAGCGACACCTTCACCACCTTGGCTCTCTTTCCCTGGTGATCCAGTCTGGGACCACCACTCACAGCAATCTGTATTCTTCCTGCCTGTTAGTTTCAGGACCAAAGGATGATTATAGGACCAGTTGACATTGCAGCTGCACTGCTTAGTTGTGTCAATGTTTTCTGCTTCTTCTTTACCATTCTAGGCAAAGAACATGGGGAAAGAGGGTTGATGCCCAACCTTCAGAACAGCAGTGTCATGGTGGGCACACAGTGGTTCAATGGAGTTAGGTGGGAGTAAGTAAGTAAAAACAGCTTTATTAAAGCACATGCTCCAAAATGCAAAAATACATACAAAGTAATACATTTCATGAACTAAATACGTAAATATGATCAACTAAACAACAAAAATAAAATTTTGACTTTTCAGTTCAAATCCCTCTGACGAGAAATAAACATTAAAAAAATTACAAAAATCATCAAGTGACAAGATTGTTTGCATATCAATAAAGAAATTAAACCAAGTTAACCACTGTGCAACACTGCTACTGGTTATTAGATGGATTACAGACATAGACAAAACAATGTGCAAAGAATAATTATGAGACACTGCCACTGGCTACTGGATGTTTTGTGAACATAGAGATGAATACGTCTGGCCTACTCTGTTGTCTGCAGATCTTGTTGCAAGCTCTGAAGTAACGTTCTAGGGCAAAGATAACCCTAACTTCTGAGAGATGTTTCAGAAAACGCATCAGAGACACGAGGCTATAATAACCTAGGT
Organism: Desmognathus santeetlah; assembly: GCA_031753655.1. Classification (NCBI taxonomy): domain Eukaryota; kingdom Metazoa; phylum Chordata; class Amphibia; order Caudata; family Plethodontidae; genus Desmognathus; species Desmognathus santeetlah. Next base: position 7,401 of record JASANM010442881.1, on the reverse strand, counting down.
CTCTACACAGTGGTAAAATGGTTCTTTTTCTTGGGGATTCGAAACACGGGCAAAAAAACAACAAATGCATTAAAGTTTCAGGCCCCCCTTTGCAGAAGCAAATAATGTCCCCCTGATTTATCTTAAATCTGGCCTTTTGATCACAGCTCACCAACAGGGATACCCTGAATCTCGTTAGAAGTTTGCGCGCCATGGGGAACATTGGAATTGTGAGGTACAGAGGTAGGGCCATTGTGGAAAGGGGCAAATAATCCCGAACTGACCTCAACAAAAACCCAGCATCCTCGTAGTCATTAGACATAAGAGTTTGGAGAGAAAGCTTTAGGTCCTTCAGTTCAGCCCTGGACGGGGGATTGGACACAATGTTAGTTAATGATCTATTCAGGAGTTTGCTGAGGTTCTCAATGCCCTTCAGCCAAGGATTGATCACAGAGGTTGAGTGCAAAATCGCGTCTATAACCACTGACCTTGTAAAGTCTGAGGGATCCCTAAGAAGAATCTTGCAAAAAAATGAAAACGGAGCAGTCCGAGTCACAAACTGAATGGGTGTTAAGCATGACTCTTTGTACAGTATCTGCCCCGCTGTAGTGCGGGGTATGCCCATGAGACCGGCAAGGAACCGCCGTTCAGATCTTCCTATACAATCAATATTGCCTGTCCCCCAAATTTCAGCCAAAAAGGAGCCCTGTGATCTAGATTTCATTTTGTAGATGTCCAAAACCTCACTAAAAACACTAAACTCAGCCACGTTCGATAATTTGATCAGGGCCTGGGCCGAAGCAGACATGGCTCATGCACAAGCTTGAACTATTGCGGACCATGAGAGGTTTGGAGAAAAAATACCGCCCAAGTATTTAAATTCGGAAACTTTTTGCAATTTATTACCATTGATCCAGAAGGAGGGGTCTTTTTTGGTGGATCGAGTGGTTCGCCGATGAAAGACCATGGTTTCCGACTTTGCCTCATTTACCTTCATATCCAGACTTGACATGAAAGACACGTAGCAATCGATCAACTTCTGTAAAGAGGCTGGGGTCCTGGCTAGCAAAGCGCAGTCGTCGGCATAAAGCAAGATGGGGACCAGCTTTCCATCAACTTTGGGGGTATCGCAGCCTAAGGCCGCCAATTTGTCACAGAGATCATTTATATATAAGTTAAAGAGTTTAGGGGCTATTGGGCATCCTTGCCTAACTCCCTTTTTTATACAAAATTTACTGGTCGTCCGGGACCCCTGCCCTATCACCACCTCTCCTATTAAGTTGGAATATAGTGCACGTAAGACCGATAACAATGATGTATCAAGACCTTTACTAGATAACAACTCCCACAATTTAGCATGGTTAACCGTGTCGAATGCGGTTTTAAGGTCCATAAATGCTACATATAGCTTCTCTCCTTTCAGAATGTACTTAGATGTTATCAGGTAGAGATTTAGGACTTGATCCCGGACTCCTAGCTTCTCTGTAAAACCCAGCTGGAAGGGCGAGATACAGCATCCCGAGCGAATCCAGTCATCCAAGAGCTTGCCAATAATCATGCAAAATAGCTTGCAAACTATTGGGATCAATGAAATTGGCCTATAGTTTGCAGGATCGCTTGGGGGGCCTTTCTTGTAGATCGGAACGATCTGAGACCTCCTCCAGACTTCAGGGAAGAGCTGACTTTTTAGGATCGCGTTGAAATAACCCGTTAGGAAAGGGATCCAGAAGGCTTTATTTTCTAAGAAAACCTCCGGCCTAATTTTATCCGCCCCTGGGGCTTTTCCTTTTCTTAACTTCTTTAGGGCGCTCTCAACGTTCTTGGCTAGAATAGATAGTGCGATAGAGGGAACAGGCCCAGGATCCGGAAGGACTTCCATTATTGGGCTAAACCCCGCTAGGTCATAGAGCGATGAAAAATGGGTAACCCAACTAGTGGGAAGTATGGAAGGATCTTCAATACGCGAGACTTGAGAGCCCTTGAAAGCAGAATTCACAGAGAGCCAAAAGGCCCTGGGGTTCCTATCTTCAGCTGCTTCCTTTATTCGAACCCAAAAGGAGTCCTGATGGGACTTTTTTGCCTTAGAAATGGTTTTCTTGTAAGCCAGTTTCACTAGGCGGACCTTCGACGAATTGAATGGCCTTTCTAGCTGAGTGAGACGTAAAAGGGTCCTGGCCTTTCTACAGGAGTCATCGAACCAATCCGCGTCAGGAGATGTCTTAGCCTGTTTTGGTTTAATTGAAGCTGAGACAACAGAAGAGAGCCCATCTAGAAAATTATCGCAAGTCTGAACCATACAAGTAGCATCAAGACCATTAGCAGCCAAAGAGGACAAAAGGTTGTTTGTCTGGGATGATATAAAGCGATTTACGTGACTGTCGACCACATTCGACCAAGTTAAAGCTCTTCGATTTGGAAAACATTCAATGGGACTATAAGATGCGACCGGGTCTACCAGATCGGTGGGAACGTTTGCTCGCGAAGCTGGCCCTTTCAAGGAAGCCTGTTGGATATTATGATCACTGTGATCATGATCAAGGATACAAAAATCCTGGAACTGTGGCCACGAGGCCCCAGAGATCCAGAAAAAATCAATGTGTGAGGACACCATTTCTCTTACAAAGGTGTTTTTGGCCCACTCATCGCCTGGCCAACGGCCATTCATGCAGCATAATCCCTGTGAATCCATGAAGTTAAATATTTGAGTCCCATGACGTGAAGATTTCGGGGATAGAGATTTAAAAAGAGGGATCCCCCAAAGATCATCTAGGGTCGTGTCGTGGCTATTTAACAATTTTGTGCCAAAGTTGGAATTAAAGTCCCCGGCTATAATTAACGTATGGGTTTGGAGTTTGTCATATGATACGGAAGCTTTATCCACTGCGACTTGCAGGGCCTCCAGTATGGCAAGTGATTTGTCCTCCCAGGGTGTAAAGTAGACATTTATTAGTGTAAGAGCAGAATGTGGGTTAGAATGCAGGGTCAGCATTTTTATATTCTTGCTATCGGCCGAATGCAAACTGACTTGTCCAGTGAATCTAGTGTTCACAAAGATGCTCAAGCCCCCTTTTGCGTGTCCTGAAGCTACAGGCAGTGCGTTCAAACAAAAAGATTTATAGCCCTCAATATTTACAGGCTCCGTCGCCCAAGTTTCTTGAAGACAGATTGCAAGAATATCATCCGGGAAGCTATTTGTGGAAAGAAAATTTCGTACTCCCGCAATATTCCAGGACCATAACTTAAGTAGTGAAAAGCATTCATCAACCGGCGCTGGGGGCCTGAGAAAAGAGGAACTACAAACTAAAGAAGAGGCAGGAGAAACAACATTTGTGGAGTCCCGGTTCAATTCAAGCGTCGGGCCCCTATAGTCATCAGGCCCCTATAGGTGGGATAAGTAAGACATTTGAAGGGACAGCTTAAAATTGGAACTTTTCACCATGATAGGTGGGCACGTTGTAACAAATCCAGTACTCAAACTGGTTCAGCCAGATGGCAAGTCTGTATAAAAAGTTTTTTTTTTGTAACTGGCTGAGATAGTCAGCAATAAGGTGGTGAGCAAGCAGCTTGCAAATAATACTTCTTTCAAGGATTTTATTTTCATCTTCTTCTTTCCTCAGCTGGTCCAACATTGCACCGTCCCACTGCTGGCAAGGAAGGTTTCTTGAGCAGTGTGTGATGCTGGCACTCACAGGGCTGGAACACAGAGCGTGCACAAAAGCTGCAATACTGGCAGAGGTACAATAGGTGTGGGGCTGCAGGTGACAATGTCTCTAATATTGCATATTTCCTGGTTGGTGTGCAGATTGTAGGCTTTAGTATTATTTAGTTACCAATTTCCAAGGTAGGATCAGGTATTCAGAACAAGTGTGAATCTTCTTCAAATGTGGGCAAAATCTCTTCTTGGGGACAGTTCAGGCATTCTTCTTTTAGATGACATGGCACAGCTATTAAGCAACTATTCACTTTGTGCACAGGCATCAAGTTGCAAAGAGGGCATATCTGTTAAGTCACATTTAGGTTCAGAGTAGTCCTCACTTTCTTGGCATGAGAGGCGTGAACTCAAATCTTGAACTTTCAGGGCAGTGTTTATAGTCAGCAAGACAATGAAAAGACCTTGCAGCCTGGTTGCATACAGGACTCTCTGGTGAATTCTTTCAAAGAGTACTTGGTACTTCTAAGTTGTGCAGTCTCTTCAGTCCTACAGCTGGCCATGCTTGACTGATCTGTGAATGCAGTTTTCTCATAATCAAAGTGAGGTGCTTAAAGTAGGCCAAAACTGTTTCATCGGTCAGAGCCATCCCACACTAGATACTGTTTTGTGCTTTTATGAAAAAGATTTATGTGTTATTATTTGGTATAAGATTTTCTTTTTGAAATGTATCAATTTGTAGAAAAAATATGATTAAATGAAATTGTAAAATTGTGAATGTTGTGTAAATATATTGGATTTATATTTTTTTATTTGATTGATGTCTATAATTGTGTACTTCACATACGGTTTAAAAGAGATCTATTCTTTGTATAACATGTATAGAGTCGAGCTCGATCTCAAAGAATGGAGCTGGGTGGTGGGCACGAGCAGCATCTGCAAAAACTTTAACTCCTTTCCCTACATTATATGTCGTAGAGATGTGACATCTCTGTAGAAATCTCTTTGCTCTCTCTCTCCCAGCCCAGGGGAAAACCATGTGTTTTTATGTAGCTTGTCATTGTATCACCTCTTAGGTAGGCAGTGTTGTACATTGGGAAAATTCGGTACTCTTGTTCAAAGGCAGGGACAACTGGATTTCCTTCTGGACAGTACCAGATGCCTTCAGAGTACTAGGTATAACCCTTCTCTTTCCAGATGTCTGGTACCTGGAGTTCATGTGTGGCTGGGGGTTTCTGCAGCAAGGAGGGGACCAGGAGAACACAGTGAGGGAGCATATCAAGGTCTGACTATGCTGCCTGTTTAGCTGTTGTATCTGCTACATATTTATTTTATTGCTTGCTATGAAGTGCCTGACTGATGTGCTTTGCAGTACATCACTGAGATTTTTTCTGGAAGTAGCAGGGCATTTGAAAAGCCAACACATGTGTGCATTTAGATGGGTGTTCCTGCAGATGTCAGATAACCTCTATCCTTCCAGATAACTCCAAAATATTGACACACTCCTAAAGCATACCTGCAGTCTGGTAGTATGTTCACCTCTCTACCTGTCATGAGAGTGCAGACACAATACGGGAAGCTTCAATGAAGGTCAACTGGCTGGAAGACTCTTCCTATACCACAATGGAATAAGCTGACACAGGAGATCCATTTGAAACCTTTCTCTGGGATGAAAGGTAAAGGTCGGTGCTTAAATAGCGCTAATTACCCGTGGGTTTCTAAGCGCTGATATTAACGGTGACATCATGACCCCACAGCATGTTCCTGGCGTGGTACTCTTTATCTTTATCTTTATTATTGTTAAAATTGAAGTTTCAATACAATAAAAAGAAAATGTAAGCAATTAAAAAGAAAATACAGCTCCTACAAAACCAATTTCTGGTTACATAAGGAGATGTAAACAAATACTGTCAGTAATTACAGAAAAAAATTAAAACATATAGATCACACAAAAATTTTTCTTTCCTTAAAAACTGAAAATAAAAAAGAAATAATAAAAGAGATTCGTTGAGCATCAGCCTCAGTTAACATTGCGACCAACCTCCTGTTGTTGTTACATTCAAGGGCCAGATAGAAAGAGAGCCATCTAACACGATTTACTGCATGCATCACGCACCCAAAAAATAAGTGCTCATAATCATCCACTACTGTGGGACAGTACTGACAAAATCGACTGTCTCTGGCAATAGATAGACGCGCCATAAGCAGAAAATTTATGGGCAGCAATCCCAATCTAAATTTCATGTAGACTCGAATCGCTGAGGGGCATAGATCTAATGCCAAGTAAGGCTCTAACGTGCAGTGGGTCTTTACTTCGCGCCAAAGTGTTAAAGTGGAGTATTGTAAAGCGAGAGTGTATAATCGCGAGAACCCCTGTGTTCGAATGCGCGCTGAGGCAATTGCACTAGAGCAACCTAGGGTCCTTGGGTCACAGTCTACTAATGATGTTAAATTGTACGCTTGTGTACAGTTACGTACATATTTTTTGAACGTATAATGGAAGTCTGATTGCCAGCCCTCCTGAAAACAATCAGCAGCGATATAGGAATAGGTGGAAAACTTAAGCTTCCTGAAATAATTAAACAGCCTAGCCCACATAAGGTCAACCAGCCCAAGTTCGTCCACCTCGAGAAGGATGCCAGGGAGTGGGGTGAAACGAGGGAGGGACAAACAGGTGCGCCAGTTATGACCGTCGACCAGATTTAGCATTGAAATAAGAGAGGGCCCCCAGATTTCGCATCCGTAGAGAATTGCATTGCAATACTTGGTTTTGCGAATATTTGAAAATTGGGAAATATTCGTAATAATCCCTCTTCTCCAGAGTGTGCAAAGGCCATAAGTCAAGGATTTACCCTTCAAAGCCACCGTGCCTGACTGCGTTCTCCAGTCCATCTTACCATCAAATTTAAGGCCTAAGTAGGGATAACATGGCACCACCTCGAGGATCTCATCCCCTAAAAACCACGTAAAATTCCTCACTCTAGCCTTGCCCCCGAAGATCATAACTTTTGATTTAGAAATATTAATTTTGATCTTCTTTAGAGTACAATAATGGGCAAGAGCATGCAATTTAGCTTGCAGACCCCCAGGGGTGAGGTCCAAAATCACCAAAGCATCAGTATAGGATAAGTTGGATATGTATGTATTATGCAGCTTAGGTAAAAGTGTACCACTAACTTCAAGAGGTCTCCCCAAGTCACTAATATAAAGTTTGAAGAACAAGAGTGCAAGCACGCATCCTTGTCTCACGCCTTTAGCCACAGGTATTTTCCCAGTCAAGTTGTTAGTGTATCTGACCTGGGTCCAATTTCCTGAGTATAATTCCATGATAAGTTGCACAAGTTTGCTAGGTATAACAAAACGAAAATTTTTCCCATGGCCTCACCCCAAAAATGGAGTCAAAGACTTTGGAAAAATCAACAAAACATACAAAAAGGTTTTTTATTTTAAATAAATATTTTTGGGCCATAGTGTTTACTATAAACACTTGATGTATGGTGGATAGGCCCATGCATAACCCAACTTGCGTCATCGGCAGGTGGCTGAGATCTTCAAACCAGGCTTCCAAGTATTTCAAGAGATGTTTTGCAAATATCTTTGACACATCTGTTAAAGACAAAAGTCTGTTGGACTCGGGGCAGGATCTGTCACCTCTTTTATAAACTGGAATGGTGACAGATCCTTTCTAGGAGTCCAGAGCATTCATAGTTTGTATTATATGATTAAATAACATGGGTGATATTTAGATCCAAATATCTGAGAATTTTTTATAT
>JASANM010442880.1:0-16672 GCA_031753655.1 Desmognathus santeetlah | reverse complement strand
ACTCGCACCTTTCCAGTGCCACTCGCACCTTTCCAGTGCCAGTCACACCTTTCCAGTGCCACTTGCACCCTTCCACTCCCACTCACACCCGCCACTGCCACTCACACTTTTCCACTGCCACTCACATTTTTCCGCTGCCACTCACACCTTACCACTGCCACTCCCTCCCCTCCGCTGCCACTCCCACCCCTCTGCTGCCACCCACACCCCTCCGCTGTCACTCACACCAATCCGCTGTCACTCACACCAATCCACTGCCACCCCTCCACTGCCACCCCTCCACTGCCACTCTGATCTTTCCACTGCCACTCGCACCCTTCCAGTGCCACTCGCACCTTTCCAGTGCCACTCGCACCTTTCCAATGCCACTTGCACCTTTCCAGTGCGCCACTCGCACCTTTCCAGTGCCACTCGCACCTTTCCAGTGCCACTCGCACCTTTCCAGTGCCAGTCACACCTTTCCAGTGCCACTTGCACCCTTCCACTGCCACTCACACCCTTCCACTGCCACTCGCACCCTTCTACTGCCACCCGTACCCTTCCACTGCCACCCGTACCCTTCCACTGCCACCCGTACCCTTCCACTGCCACCCGCGCCCTTCCACTGCCACCCGCGCCCTTCCACTGCCACTCACACCCCTCAATTGTCCTTCATACCCCTCCACTGCCATACGCACCCCTCCACTGCTACTCGTACCTTTCCCCTCCACTATCACAAACAAAAGGGAGTAATGCCTACAAAACCTACATAGGAAAGAAAAACTGTGAGCAGTTACATGCAAAAAAGTTCCATTGTAGTGTATGAAAAATGGACTCCAATATGCATATGCATGCAGTAAAAGATTTCTGGGCAGGAGTGTCGCATTAAATATAATACGAATAGGTTTTAGGAAGACTCCACATAATGAGTCATTTAACAAGGATAATCTCACTTGTGGTTTGTATTTTGATCAAGGTATTAAGAAAACAAAAGTTGTGTTTCACATGTGTTGATATATCAGGCACCAGTTGAGTTATCAACAGTAGGGTATATACAGCGCACACAGCCATCTCTTGCAAAGTAAATCTAGTTGCAAATAACGTACCGATTGCTTGTTTTTTCTGATGATATCGATCCCCGAATTGGTTCAAGGCAACACAGGGTCAACCTTGTTGTTGTTGATTGTGTTTCACATGTGAACCCTACACAAATGCAGAACCACCAATGAATAAACAGCAAACCTGCAGGGTATGCTAAACGCACACCAAGCATTAGGGTTTTGCAGACATACCCTCCCCGCAAAGAAACGTGGCTACTGCCTTCTCTTACCCCACAGCCCTTGGTAGCTTGGGCTGGTCCCCCCCTCCCTCCCTTTTTGGCTTACACCTTGTCTTCCCTCTGCTCCCCTCCCCTTCCCCCCGGGTTTTCATACCTTTTTCTCTACTCCTTTGTCTCGGTAGTAGATCTGGTCACCTGGCGCTCATGTTGTATTCAGCCAACGTACACTCTTTACAACACATAGAGGCAATGTTGCTCAGCCTAGTTATAGTGGCTGAGACTTTTTCTCAAGATAATATATAGTGGCTGAGACTTTTTTCTGAAGATAATATGAAGGTACACTGCGGGCACAAATGTGATTTGCCTCATATCGCTGTAGATATTGCTGACCGGGTGCTCCTCTTGATTTTTAATGGAAACGCTTTCTTCTTTTGTATCAACAACCCTGCCTCTCAATAGACACAGTTGATATTCTCTTAAGGTAAGTCATATGATGATATGATGTATTGGCATATGTGGGGTGCCCTCAGCAGTGTGACGTCACTAAGTGCCCTGTAATAACCCCTAGTAAACACGCATTGGCCAATACCATTAGTATCCTGCATGTGAGAATGTGATGATAGGTGAGACATGAGTGGGTGGATTGGAATGGTGAAGTGAAATATGGATGGGTGGGTGAGTTGTAGAAGGTAGGTATTTTGTTGGTGGGTCCGGTGTGCAGGTGAGATACTGGGTGAGTGGGGTGAACAGATGAGCTACTGATTGGGTGGGTGGGGTGTACCTGTGAGGTACTGGGTGGGTGGGGTTTACAACCAAAGTACTAGGGTGGGTGATTCGTGCATGCAAGGGAGGATCTGAGTGCGTGGCAGAGAATGGCCTAGTTGGGAGAGGGGGAGCACAGGACAAGAAGATGGCATCTTGTGGCGGGCCAGCACAGGATAAAGGGTGACATCTTGGGGAGGAGGGGGCAACACAGGTCAAAGGGTGACATTGTGGGACAATGAGAAGGGCAGTATAGGGCAGAGGGTAAAATTGTACTATTTTGTAAATTAAACTGTTACTCCATAGTAGTAACATTGTTTCATTGTCGACATGGTTTCTTCCACTGTACAGGAAATGAAGCAGAAAAGAGTAAGTCCAATTGAAGATGCCCTTTTTCATGTAAAGGAGGCGAAAGATAAAAGTATGTTTACAAAAATCTACATTGATGATTATAAAGGTAAGTACAATAATTTTTATATTCTTTTTTAAATATTGTCTTTACTGTATATTTTCTTCTTAATATATTATCACAAGTGATGCCATATGGCAGAAATCTGAATATGTGACTTCTAGAGGGTCTTGGCCATTTTTAAACCTATTAGGGTGTAGGTTAAGCAATTTGTAGAGAATTTGAAGTAAAATAAAAATTTTCCCTATTGCATTTTTTGTGTCTAAAAGGTTATGGAGTAATAGCAGAAGAAAACATTCCTCGTGGGACTTTCCTGTTAGAATATAAAGAGGAACATATATCAGCAGAAGAAGGTGAAAAAAGACATAAAGAATATAATGGAGCTGGATCCCAGTTTTTGTACTTCTATAGCTTCAAGCAGACAAGGTTATGGTAAGTTTTATATTGATCTAATGACTGAAGACAATTGTAAATGACCAATGAAATATCTGTATTTTGGAGTGAAGAGAGTTTCTAGTAAATAAGCGTGCATTACAAAACAATTGCCTTTCATGTAAGACTAGAATCCCTCTCCCCCACCAGCGAGCAGCCCACCCACTTTTATAGCCCTGGGGATTGGCTGCTAGTGCCCCACTTCCTGCCTCTATCGACCCGACCTGCATCTTCCTTTGACCATAAACCCTGTGTCTGCTGGTCCACCAGATGGACTCCCCATCCCATCAGGGAGGCCTTTGTTATGTATGAAAGTGTGCTGCAGGGGATGTTGCAAGAATGGAAACCCCTTGTGCCAGTTGTCTGGGCCCATCAATCACTGCAGAGAGTCTGTCACCTTCAATCAACATTTAAATTATGGAGGTTGAGTTGTAGGTAAGCCATTAATTGTATAATGCAAATAGGCAAGTTATTCCAAGTTTTTCTTGAGGCACAGGCAAATGATTAGTCTCTGATACTGCTAGAAAGGCTTCTAAAACCAGTCTTTAACATTCATTTTCATTTATTTTTTTGTAGCATTGATGCCAGTAAGGGTATGCATTTGGCCAAATTTGTAAATGATGAACACAGATCTCCAAATGGAAAAATGAAACTTGTAAGTATGTTTGCGTTGTAATCATTTTAATTTCCTGAAAGTGCTTCTCAAGATCGTGTTCTCCATTGCCAACTATTGTTCATAAATAAAATAGAAATAGAAATTTTGCTTAACGGTCACAGAGAACCATTCATAGCTTCACAGGGAAAACTATTTTAAATCTGGAGGTCTCATAGAATTTGTCAATAGTTAGGTGAAGCAGCCACAACAAGCATAAGGCTATGTCTATGACATGAATTGGGTTTGGTACTGCCCCTGAAAGCCACTATAGAGAGCATTGGGGGCGATACAAACCTCATGACATGTGAGTTTATTTGTGCTCTGTCATTAAGGAGTCTGGCTGCTTCATGTTAGAATCTGTTATTTATGCCCGAAGCCATATACTGGTATATGGTATCTTGACCTATCACAGTGCAGCTGCTCTAAAGCACACTGACCTTGTGCCCCGATGTCTTTATTGTTTCTACTAATGTAGCAGTTTCAATTTGACGAGGGTTTTTGAGCTTTATGATTTGGGATTTATTCTGGCCTGATTTTGCTTCTAGTGCGCCGGAATGACAGTTTATAGATTGAGAATTGTTTGGCTGTGCCTGCCCATATAGATTCATGGAATTCTCATTTATTTGACAGGTTGAAGATGAAAACCTAAAGCCTCATCTTTGCCTCTTTGCTATTGAAGATATTAAACCTGGAGATGAAATATGTTATGATTATGGAGACCCAAGCAGTCCATGGCGAAAGGTAAGTAATTTTTACTTTTAAATTTAACAATCACTTGCAATATCTCATTTGATAGTTGGTCTTGCATATTTGCAAATATAAGCAGAACCAGTTTGTGTAGCCCATTAAGAGCAAACGTTTAAAAAATGCACTCTGTAGTTCTGCTGGGATGTGCTGTATGCCGACATAGAAATAGACATGTAGTCCTCATCTGGTCTCTGGGAGACACTGCCAGTATCTGCTACACCACATTACTTTATTTTCTTGACTGTTTTTGTACTTTAATATTTCACACAAAAACTATCAATAGTAAATAATTCCTTGTCTATAGCACTCTGCTGGATTGCAACAATGTATAGAATAACAATTAAACCAGAGCCTTACATTTACATTTATTTGCTTCTAACACGCTAGAAGCCTGCAGACATCAAAGCACATATTGTTTGCATAATTAGCAAAACTGAAATTGAGTCTCTCTAGTAGATCAAATAGCAGATAAATAGTTACATTTGTAGTTAAAACATCATTCACAGGGTGTCAAAAAATCTAAACTATGGTAAATTGTAACACCAGGGATCTGCAATCTTTTGCTAATAAATGAGTACTATGATTGTGAAAATACTGTGTAATTGAGACAGGTAACTAATATTACTTTCTAATCAAAAGATCTCATCAGAAGAAAGAAGGAAAGAAATGCCATGTTCAATAGAATCACATGCTGCTACCAAGGACCCTGCCATCACCAGCAACTGTCCTGTATCTGGTCAAGGTCCTACTGAGACAAATGAGGAACCAGCCTCAAGGACTGATCAGCCTCAAGATGTTTTGGCATGGGATGATTCTGATCGTACCAGACTGTGCCCGGTGAGTCTGGTACTCAAACCTGTTTTGCATGGTGGACAAAAACATATAATCAGGTGGCCCATCCACATGTATGCTGCCATGAGGACAAGCCACTTGTATTTGGAGGGGCATAGCAGCATTTAAGGCTGCCCTTCTCTAAATCCATGCTAATATAACTAATTGCTTAGAGCTTGAAACAAGGAATGTCTATTCAACTACCTTCATCCTAATATGTTAATTCTTTTTTTTCCCTTTTAGATGCTGGTGGATTCAAGTGAGTCTGAGTCAGATCATACCCTTAGCTCTGGCTCTGAATATCGTGCAACTGATGACGATAACCTGGATAGTAGCGATTATGAAGACACTACCTTTAGAGCAAAAAAAAGAAAACTCACCAAGAGCACACATAATCAAACAATTGTAAAGCAAATATCATCGAATGCAAGACCAAGAACCCCCAAGCAAGGTGTAAATGCTAGAGCCTCACTCCAAAAGGAATGCATAGTCTCAAATGAGAACATTAACTTGACTCCAGAAATTATCCCAAAGAAAACCACTGAGGAATCCCCAAAATTTGAATATTTGAATGCTGTAAAGACAAAAATATTTGTAAACCCAACTTAAAAAAAAAATAGTGGCAAAAGAAATTGGGACAAAAAACACTGTTGCTTATATTGCCAAAAACTGATTTCAAAGCTTGGGAGACATTTAGAAAATTGTCACATTAATGAACTAGAAGTGGCACATGCTTACAGTTTTCCAAAAAAATCAAAGCAAAGAATATCACTGATTAGAGAAATTGGAAAAAAGGGAAATTTTAAACACAACTATGAGGTAATACAAGAAGGAAATGGGGAGCTTGTGGTTTGTAGGAGGCCATCAAACAAAACTGTACAGTCACCAACAAATTATGTTCCCTGCTCTATGTGCATGGGGTACTACTTAAAAAAAGACTTGTGGAGGCATAAGCAGAATTGTCGAAAGGATCCTGCAAAGGAGTCTAATAAAAAAGAAAGCTATCATTCAAACAGTAAACATCTTCTTCCAGTCCCAAAAAACATTTCAGAAAATTAAAAAAAAACCTTTACAACAATGGCCTTTGACAGTATATCCTTGCTCATTCGCAATGACCCATTAATCTTGCAGTTGGGGGAACATTTTTCTTTAAAAACTGGGCACATACCTCAATGCCATAACTATGTAGCACAGAAAATGAGAGAAGTAGGCAGGCTGGTGCAAACAGCAGCTTCTATGTACCCTGAAATGACATCCTGCTCCAATATGATCAGTCCATTAAACTTTGAGAAGGTTATTGCAGCAGTCCTTAAATGCACTGGATTTGATGAACATACCCATGAGTTCAAATCTCCAAGTTTTGCTTTAAAGCTTGGTCACTCCCTGCAGAAGCTTTCAGACATTCAATTTGCAAATGCAATAAAGATGGAGGATTCCATCAGAAAAAAGGAAATAGAGAATTTCAAAACTCTATTGACATTGGAATGGAGCGGCAGAGTGTCTACACACGCCTTACGTCAGATGAACAATAAAAGATCTAAGAAGCCTCAAGCAATACCCTTGACCCAAGATATTGTGAAGCTTCACAATCATATTCAAAAGATTGACAAGCAAGTCAAAGTAGACGTTTCAAAATATGGAATTACATTGAATACTTGGAAAGTGCTTTCAAAGGTAACCTTGTGCGAAGTTTTAGTTTTCAACCGACGAAGGCAAGGGGAAGTTCACAAACTTACGATAGAAAACTACCAAACCGCCAGAACCCAAGTTCAGGACGAAATTTTGCAAGCGCTTACAGAAACAGAAAAAATTGCTGCCAATCGCTTGACTCTGATTAAAACCCGTGGAAAAAGAGATAGAATGGTACCTATACTTTTAACTGCAAGTATGCAGAAGTCTATTGATTTATTAATTGAAACCCGGGGCGAAGTTGGAGTGAATGCTGAAAACCCCTTTGTTTTTGCAAGATGTAGCCAAGGATCCATGGAACCTCTTAGAGGGTGTGATGTCCTTCGTACGTTTGCACAGGAAAGTGGGGCACAGAAGCCAGAATATCTTACTTCTACGCAGCTACGAAAGCATGTCGCAACCCTCTCTCAACTTCTAAATTTAAAAAAAAATGAACTTGAACAATTAGCCAACCATTTAGGTCATGACATTACTGTGCATCGTGATTTTTATCGTTTACCACAAGATGCACTTCAATTAGCAAAAGTGAGTAAAGTTCTGTTCGCCCTAAGGAAAGGTGAAATGCACAAATACAAGGGCATGACACTTTCTGAAATCCAACTCACTGAAGAAGATCAATTTTCTGATATGAGCGAAGAAGGAAGTGATGAAGAAACTGATGTGCAAGAGGAATCTAACCCTACAAGACAAAATGACTCTAATACTGAACCTGAAGCTAGTCCACAAAATCATCCAGCTTTGCATGAAAGAATGGTACGTATTCTTATTCACTCCTATGAAATAGTACACTTGTTAGTATTGTACACAGTGATACTATAAGAAATACTTTGATACTGACATAATTCAATTTATACTTATTTTGGGAATCTGCACGGCATTACTTTTCTCTTATTTGTGGTAAATGGTGCAAAATAAACCTCATCCATTTTTATTTACTCCAATTAAAATGCATGCTAGTATTAAAAAATAAAATTACACATTAACATTAAAGACAATGTATAAAAGACAAGCTGAGTGGATAAGAGTTTCTTTTTCCTGTTCTTGTGCCTTGCCTGTTCTGTTCTTCCCCAATGTTCCCATTAACTATGTAGTATTTAAGTATCATTTTGTGAGTCTAAATGAACTAGGATGCCAATTTTACAGTGCAAAGTATACATTCATTTTTACTGGTTTGCAAATAATTGCTAAAACATCTTTTTTCCATTGCAAAGGAGTTTGGAAAGTCCTATTACAAAATTCCTTGGACGGTGACAGAGGAAGAGGCAATCAAGAAACACACAGCTACGCAAAGATGCCTTCTTCTAAAGAGGGTGCCAAACAAAAAAGAATGTGATGCAGTCTTGGCAGATAACCAGCATTTGTTTGGAAAGCGAGACTGGAAAAGTATAAAAAACAAAGTGAGAAACATGATAACGGCACAAAAAAGGAAGATGGAGAAAGGCCATTTTGAACCAATACATTTTTAGATGGACAGCTTTAAACTTAAAAAGTATCCAAAGCATTGTCCAATGGGCATAGAGTTTGCATAGGTTTGTTCCATTACTTTAAATTATTGTATTCACATTTTATTTTAAAACAGATTAACATAGGGCATGGTAGGAAACATTGGGTCTCAGTCTTGGCTCAGGCAGCAATTTACAGATTTGCCCACACCACTATCAGATTAAGGCCTGAACTCTACCAGACTTGAACAATAATATTATTTGTATTTAAGTCAACCTTTTGCTAACATGTTTCAAAATAGAAAGGTACTTGAAAACATTTGAAATGCATGTTTGTGTTTAATATTTAATGTTTAAATGTATGATCTTACATAATGTCATTTGAACCTTTTCATATATTATAAAAATGTATCTAAATTAATGTACGTAATATTCAAACTGGCATGTTTAGAAGTGGAGATATTTTAAATAAACATTTATTTTACAAAATTACCTGTTATGGAGTTTTGTTCAAATGTGTTCATTCACAAAACTGTTCAGAATCAGTGTTTAAGAATTTGAGGTTGTCTACAGTAAGAAATATGGTGTACCCAGGAGTCCATTCAATTTCCAACCAGAACTTGTATCTGTCTAAGAGTTAAACATCATTATATTGCTGTTGGGTCAAACCAGTCTGTTATGGCTGTTTACCAAACACTCCACTATATTTGCAACACTCATTACAAAGCCGGTCAAATAGCACAATGAGTTGAGCACTTGCCTGTGACATCTGTGCATACCGTGATGTCACAGGTTGGCAGGCAACGTGGCTCCTCTGTTGCTTTGGAGGACGGGTATCGAGTCACAGCTGGTGCTAGTTGGTTGTGTGCTGGCCATCTGTCATTGCAGCTAAGACATTGTCTTTTACTACCTCTTGAGCTGTTCCAGAATATTGGAATGTTGTGCCTACCCTTGTCATTCTACAGCAATCATCAATATCAGCCCACTTGGAGACAGACAGCAGTGTTGCTAACCTATCGATGTCCAGCAGCATCTTCAAAACCTCACCATTGTCTGAAGCCTCTAGTGCAGTGGTACTCAAACCTTTTGGACTGGACCCTCACCCTGGGGAAAACCAGAATAGGCCCACACCCCCACATTCATTTTTTCTAATATACTTAAATACATATGCATATTGGATATATAATGCAACATGCTGACCAGTTTGAATATTGCTGCTCTAGTGCTACTTGAGCTCTAGCGCTACTTTAGTCACCTATTCCACTGTCTCACTTTTCTCCTGCAACAGATGGAAAAGCCTTTGGCCTTAAACATGATACAAGTACAATCTAGAAGCACATGACAGTGCAAGGAAATACACAAAAAGCAGGAAGACAGAAGGGGAAGAAATAAAATGAGGTCTAAAAAGTGTACAACTGCCATGGGTCCTTAAATTAGTGTGGACTACGACTTCTTGAGGCTTACTATAATTCATTTAATTGAAGCAAATTCTATTTGTTTGCAATTCCAGATTTTTCTGAAATCCCTATACTGTTTATAGGTTCTGGCATGTGTCCCCCCCACCTACAATAATTCCCTTTTTTCCACGTGTCAGCTGGGTGAAGATCGCTTTGGGCCATTGAGACATTCAAAATTCTACCTGGGTATTTTTGTCTCTTTCGCTGTACCCTTTCTCCCAATTCTGACATGTATGCCCATCTTTTATAAAAGTTCGATAGGAACCAACCAGGTAGACCAACGGTGGAACTCCTTGTGTTTTCTTGTTTTGACAACAGATAGAGTACTCCTTCCCATTGCACTATGCCACTCACTTGAATTAAAAACAATTACAGGACCCCAAAAGAGAGGGGTACTGCTAGCATCGAAGATGAGAAATCTGGGATCCCTCTACTATCTATCAGAAGTAACATTACCAAAGGTATCTAACTTGTTCTTTTGATTGCCCTCAGGTGTTCGAATAGTCTAATTATGATCTTTTTCACCTTTTGGGTCAATGTATATTTTAAGGCAGGGACAGAACAGAATATATTCAGCAAATTTAGTGGTGCACATTGTCTTTACAGTGACGCTAAAAACTGAAAAAACATTAAAATTAAAGGTTTTGTGTATGTCCTCGCTTGTCAGTGAAAGAGCAGTGTGTATGTCCTCGCTTGTCAGTGTAAGCGCTGTGTGTATGGCCTCGCTTCTCAGTGTAAGCGCAGTGTGTATGTCCTCACTATTCAGTGTAAGCACAGTGTGTATGTCCTCACTTGTCAGTGTAAGAGCAGTGTGTATGTCCTCGCTTGTCAATGTAAGAGCAGTGTGTATGTCCTCGCTTGTCAATGTAAGCGCAGTGTGTATGTCCTCGCTTCTCAGTGTAAGCGCAGTGTGTATGTCCTCACTTGTCAGTGTAAGCGCAGTGTGTATGTCCTCGCTTGTCAGTGTAAGCACAGTGTGTATGTCCTCACTTGTCAGTGTAAGAGCAGTGTGTATGTCCTCACTTGTTAATGCAAGATAGTGTGTATATCCTCACTTCTAATTGTAAGAGCAGTGTGTATGTCCTCGCTAGTCAGTGTAAGAGCAGTGTGTATGTCCTTGCTTATGTCCTCGCTTGTCAGTGTACGAGCAGTGTGTATGTCCTCGCTTGTCAGTGTAAGAGCAGTGTGTACGTCCTTGCTTGTCAATGCAAGAACAGTGTGTACATCTTCACTTGTCCGTGTAAGGGCAGAGTGTATGTCATTACCTATCAGCTGTAAGGCTATAGTGTATTGCTTCATTTTTCAGCAATAGTATTAATATGGTGTATG
Organism: Desmognathus santeetlah; assembly: GCA_031753655.1. NCBI lineage: Eukaryota > Metazoa > Chordata > Amphibia > Caudata > Plethodontidae > Desmognathus > Desmognathus santeetlah. The sequence goes on along the minus strand of JASANM010442880.1, from coordinate 5,661 downwards.
TAAGTAGGACTATAGTGGATTTCCTTGAATGCCAACAAATCTATTGTGTGCGTTAGTAAGGTCTTTAAGGTCATGACGTTTTAAACGGATTTAGCAAGAAGATTCATAGTTGACCATCATATATGTAAATGTGCCACAATGACTGTGGGTTTATTGCTGTTTAGCAGGATGTGGTTTTGCTGAAAAAGACTGCTTCAATGCTGGGGGAGGGGTAAGTATATTAAAACCCCTTTAGTGTGGCCCATAGACATCTATTGTATATGGGAAAATCAATTCAAGATAAGAATTCTGCTATATTAATTCATGACGTCTGTAGACGTCATCCGCACTAAAGGGGTTAAGACATCTAAATATTTGCTGAAACTGATGGGGCTGGTATAGAAAGTGTAAATCTGTGTTCCATTGAACTGCTAGAGATGGAAAAGATCTTTCATCAGAAAGAGGTTAGTCCAATCTTATTACATGTTTTGCAAGATTGGCCATAGAATGTTTAAATACAAACCCCAAACTATCACCCTGATTTTCAGACAAAAAAGTAAATTTCAATATTTTAAATCTGGATACTTCATTATAACATTTGAGTGAAGTATCTAACACACCTTTAAATCTTACAACAAAAGCATTAGTGTCCCATTTAAAAAAAAATTAAACATCTCAGAATGATGCAAAGAAGAAAATGCGACCACAACGTTATTTTCACTGGCTGTGTTTAACAAAAAACACACAATCAGCAGCTTATGGAGACTCCTGTTGTGTTACATATTGTCAAATAAAACACACAGTCACTAAACAAGTTCTACATTACAAGTGAGTACATACACACCATACACACCACTTTTTTACTGTGTGTTATAAATGAGGACATACACATATGTCAGAGGTGGCATTACATGTGAGGACATACACTGCACACACTTTGCTTTCACGTTCTTCAATAGAAGTGAGGACTCTGGTACACACCATACACACGTGTCTACTGTTGTAGTACAAATGGGGACTCTCAATATTTTATCATTTCTACCACAAATTACAACATATGATATCCTGATCAAGTCATCATCAGCTATTGATTGATATTCTGCTAGGATGCATCATTATTTTTGAGTTATTTACAAGAGACCCGGTTAAATTAGCAAAATCTGCATTGACAAAGTGAGGACCCTCAAAAATGTCCTCACTTCTACAAATGTCCCCACAACGTTGGTGTTCTTTGGAGGTCAGGTCCCCACTTGTAATGGTGCGCAAACACACACACACACACACACACACACACACACGTATGGCTTATGAATCCATCTTCTTTAGTTATAATCTGGAATTTCAAACATCACACTTGCAGGGCTCAGGTAGATAGTTCCTCCAGAACAGTACTGGATAACTCTTCCAACTCGGTGTTTGAGGTTGCAAACAAATGAGCAAAACCCTACTTAGTTTATATAGACTTATTTTTAGTAGTGAAATTAAATTCAAAGATGTTGCTTGTAGGATAGGTTAGGCTGATGTGCAATACAGATTGACACAAAGCAACAAATCAGTAGGTAAAATAGCAAGGATGAATCTGAGTTTATTTAAATAGAAAGATTTATTTTGAAAAATAGTACAAATGCAGGCCATAAAGCTTTCCCAAACAGGGGATAGTTTGTAAAAAAACATTTATGTGTTATTTATATATTAGCTTCTTGAAAAAATAATTTAGAAATGATATACTGTATGTTAGAGTGATTGATTCACTGCACAATTCCTTGTTGTCTCTTCATCCAATTGCTCTTGGAAGGACACAAAACATCATGCCTCCAAAGGGCACTGCCCTTCTACTTCTTGCTAGGAAATATTTCAAGATATCGTCAAATCCAAAAAATGAAAACCAAAGAAAGTCAATGAACTCTAAACTGTGAAATTATAGCACTTCTGAATGGTATTGCCTTCTGCACCTGTATAGAGAAACATAATACTCCAAATGAGATGAGATGCATACAATAATCAGCAGTACACTAAATAGTGTGAACATTCTAAATCTATAACAGTATATAATTATAAAACGGTGACTAAAAAGTATATATCCTTAAAGTGAGCATCATGGTATGCAACGGCATGAAATTGGCTGCACAGTAAATAGGCATCAAAAACAGGGATAATTCTTTCCTCCCTAACATTAAGGCCCTGATTACGACTTGGGTAGTAAATGAAAACCATCTGTAAAACTGTTTGTCAGGGAGACATTATCTTCATAATGAAATATTTCCAAATCTAAATTAGGTGTTGACATAAGAGGTGAGGATTATGCTCCTATTAAGGTTTGCTTATCACCAACAAAGAAGATGTTACAATGTACTTAAATTATAACATCTAAAAGTCTGAATGTGTTGCTGTTTACTGCGTTCATAAAGTCCTCCAGTTCAAGAGTCTTTAAAAAGAGCTTTGAATCCATAGCACCAGTTGCTAATTAAGCTTCAAAGATATTAACATCACTGATGATTGGCACTAAACTCCTCCAACCCACTATCATGGCTCTGGTATTAAAGTCAATTCAAAAGCAGGGTTTCAGATTGAAGGTTTTTATTATAACAGAGAATTAAATGGAATAGTTCAACAAAAGGAAGCATGTTGAATTCTCCAAAACACAATGGCCCTCAACTCCTATTTTCTCCCCCTTACACTGTGTTCCTGGTGGCGAAACTAACACTCACAGTCTCGCACTTCTTAATTGCCAGTGGTCATTGCTTGTTTGTGTTCTACAAGTGTCAAGTTTCGCAGTTCATATCCAGGAATTACCGGCAGAACCACCCCTGGTGCCTTGGGTGATCTACACCGGGACCTGGTATGAGAAACTTGGAGATCCATTGCCAGATAGCAGTGAACCCTGGGGTTGCTAGACTTAAGCCCTTGATAGAATGTTTAGGCCTTCTTGTGAACTACTCCCCCCACAAAGTAAGTACCTTCCCCAAAAAACATGGGTGTAAAGGTCTCTGCCAAACTCAATGCGGTCCAGCAGGTGACATCTGTGGTACAATCAGCAAATCACTCGCTCAACAAGTTGGCTTTGATCTTCCCCCTTCTTGACCATCCCTCTCCTGACTTGTATCTGTTCTTATGTCCTATTAAGGCCCTGATTACGATTGGGCTCGGTAAAACTGTCGGTATTACATACCGACGGTTTTACCGTTAACAACAAAGTTGTTACCGTTAACAACTTTGTTGTTAAGTCCCATTACGATTAAAACCGTCGGTATGTTAAAACCGTCTTTAACATACCGACGGTTTTAACGATACCGACGGTTTTAATGGTAAACCGTCTTTAAAACCGTCGGTATGTGCTTTTGCACATACCGACAGTTTTACCCCCACCCCCCAAAAAATGCAAAATTTGCATACTTTTTGGGGGGCTAGGGGTTCAGTTTTTTCAGCCAAGGCTTGCCTTGGCTGAAAGAACTGAACCCCAAAAAATCTTTTGGACAAGGAGCCAGGGGTTTCTGGCATAGCATCATTAACACTACGAGACTCCTGGTCAATGGAGATGGAGTTCCTCTGTTTCTGTTACTTCAGTTGCAGCGGCATCCTGCCCTGTCTGCTGCTATTTGGTTACAGCATGTTATACACCTTTCAAGTCACATCCGGTAGGCATTACTGGGGGTTCTCTAAGGTGAGCAGGACCCACGGCTTTGAAACCTACTTTTATACATTTTCACATATGTTCAGCTTTTGTACTTAATCTAGGTTTGCCTTTTTACTCTGTCTCATCCGCAGGTGCTGACTTTCAGGACTCGTCCTACGGTCCTTGATTGGGACCCCCTTTTTCCTGGTCATACAGCTCTGGGGGAGCTGGTGACTAGGTGTGAAGGGGGTTCTGCTTCCATCTCTTTCTTCAAGTACTATCGTATCCAACATGCATGTTGGGCACCAATTTGCTGATAAGGGGTAGGGGTAGATAGGAAAAGGTAGTTTGCGTGGTTGCATGTGTGTTGCTGCACATGTTTTTAGGCCTGTACATTTCCCACTTATCACCAGGCATGAGAAATCACATTTTGTGCCCCCTCTTGCCTCCATGTTTGGTGCACCCACGCACATAGGGGTACCTAGGAGAAGGTAGTTTGCATAGTTGCCTGCGCATTTCTGCACCTGTTTTGAGGCCAATGTGGCACAAACCTGTAAATTTCCCACATATCACCAGGGATAAAAGTCGAATTTTGTGTCCCTCCTCGCCTCCATGTTTGGTGCACTCACATATGTTGGGCACCAATATATTCATAAGGAGTAAGGGTACATAGGAGAAGGTAGTTTGCATGGTTACCTGGGTGTTGCTGCACTTCTTTTGAGGCCAATGTGGCACAAACCTGTACATTTCCCACTTATCACTAGGCATGAGAAATCTCATTTTTTGGCCCTTCTTGCCACCATGTTTGGTGCACCCATGCATGTTGGGCACCAATTTACTCATAAGGAGTAGGGATTTGTAGAAGGTAGTGTGCGTGGTTGCTGCACCTGTTTTGAGGCCAATGTGGCACAAAACTGTAATTTTCCCACTTATCACCAGGCATGCTAGGTTTCATTTTGTGGCCCCCCCTTTGCCTTCGTGTTTGGTGTACGAATGCATGTTGGGTACCAATTTACTCATAACACATAAGGGTACATAGTAGAAGGCAGTTTGCATGGTTGCCTGCTCGTTGCGGCACCTATTTTTAGGCCAATGTGGCAAAAATCATTATTTTTTGTTACTTTTCCACATTCCGCCGGCCATTGTCAGTAGTGAATCTAATGCAATCCTCGCAAGTCACACATCATTGCGTGCATCAGGGTGTTCTCATTTTGGAACAGTATGATGTTGGTGGGTTTCTCAAAAGCCTTGCCACTCCAGGCATAAAACAAAACAGATGCTACACTGACATACTAATTAAAAATCATGAGGTTTTCTCGACTGTCTGTGTTCCCAAGATCAAAAAGTAGGTGCATGTTCATCTAGGTTGATCGCCAAAAAAATAGAGTGGTTTGTCCAACGTTACCACATCTCGTTTTGCGTCCTCCCAAACATGGGTGGTACCGACTTTGTTGTAGGGAGGAGGTGTATGCTGGGTGAGGTGCCCAGTGTTGATGACAGCGCGTTGGGTCAACTTGTTTATGGGCAATTTGGCCAAAAACCTGTGCATTTCACAAGTTTTCAGTGTAACTCTGGGCATTGTGGGTAGTAAAGTTAGTGCGACCAATGCAAGCAACCCACCGTTGAATGTGTTAGGATGTCCTCTTTTAGCACATGTATGACTTTCAGGGGTTTCCTTGTTGGCAGGGTTCCACTGGCTCAAAAACAAAGTGAATGTCAGAGCAGATTTTCATGCTCCAAATTGTTCTCTGAGGATTGACATTACCATGTGTCATATTCTGCCCTCCCCTCATCTGTGACATTTCTGCATCCACACATGCGGGGTAACAATTTTTTTGGGAGGAATCGCCCATAACTTATGCACACTCACCAAGGACACCCTCCTGGAACACTCTCCTGCTGCTGCTCACCATGCAGGCATCCAGGCTGCTGAGCAACCCCTCGTCTCCTGACAACCCCCAGATACCCTCGCTGCCACTGTGAGGACAGTCTGTTTGGTGTGTGTGGACTTTTCGTTTTTTTTCGCCAGCTAGGGGCCAAATGGACCCCTAGGCTGGGCGTGTGTGTGT
>JASANM010431801.1:0-10772 GCA_031753655.1 Desmognathus santeetlah | reverse complement strand
GGCAAGGAATCTGCAAAGCAGAGAATCAGCAGTACAGGAAAGCATTAGGCAGAAGCATAGTAACACAAATTAGACAGAGTTTAGTACCAACACTGCCATGTACACAGTCATCATGCGAGGTACAGGTTGTAAGCGCCTTCTATGTAATGACGTGGATGATCGGCCATCGTGATCTGGGATGTGAAATACCACCATCCCCAGCTTTAATCACATTACCCTTTGCCTGCCCCTGTGGGGCAGGCAAAGGGTACGCCACAGTGATTTCGTGGTAGCGCCTCAATTACATTCCTGTGATTGTGCATCGGACTTTGTGCTGCATTACTGAATACCCTTGTTTTCCTGATATCTGCATAGCTTTATGCTATCTTTAGCACGTTGCACTTTATAATCATTCCGAATTGGTTTAAACGCTTGTTAGTCACTCTGCTGCTCTGTGCCGCTTTTTTGCACTTTGCACTTTGTTAATCCGTGCCTCATGTACTGTATTTAACTGCCTGCACTTTGATACAGCTCAGACCCAAGTGCTTAATTCATATCTATACTGCACTGGGCAGAGCTGACCGCCGCCGTCAAACGGCCTCCCACGTCTCATCTCCTGCCTCAGCTTGCTAATTACTACAGTCATCTGTTTACAAAAAGCTCTGCTTTGTACTGCCTTGCTTCTGCCTGTATTTTAAATACATGTACTTACTCCTTTTATTGTTTTTATCTGTTGCACTGTGATTTTAAGAATTTGGTCTTAAATTTCCTGCATTTTAAATTTTATATTGTTTTTAGGGCTGAGTGATATTTGTCTCTGCCATTTCGATTGTGCCTTGATACCTTAAAACACACTTAGAGCAGTTGTGTATTGGCTTTTAGCCTCTGTGAGCTAGGGCTTACATTACTAATACCTTTTTGGGCACTAAAACTACATTTCCCATAAGCCCCCCACCCCATATACTTACGTCGGCGGCGCGTTAGCGCCGGCGCGTTGGGGCCAGGTTCCTCAGGCCAGTCTGCGCCAGTCTGCGCTGGGCCGTGCGCCAAGCCAGACATGCCGCTCTGTTTATGGAACTTTTTAATGGTGAGTGGGCCTCGGCCCTACATTTCTGGAACTCCCTGGGGCATCCCATACCTGATATGGACTTGATTAATTTAACAGAGGGGGCCTTGTGCCATGAGGGTTTGGGCGATGGATGTTCTCATTCACCTATTGCAGCTAGGAGCTGTTCAGATATTGCTCCTCTCTCCTGGGGTCAACTTTCTATGCCGCCAAGTCTTTTAGATGCCCAGTTAGTTCTGCCCTCCTTAAACACTGTGGAAAATATTGAAGGCCTCCAGTTCCTTCTGTTGAACACTAGGTCTCTCGTAAAACACTGTGCTGAAGTTGCCGATGCTATCACCTTAAGAAATATTGATTTCTGCTTAATCACTGAATCCTGGATGCATGATGCTTCTAGCCATATTGAAGATATAGCTACACCACCTGGTTATAATATCTTAAGATCTGACCGCAAGGATGGTATAGGGGGCGGGGTTGCATGTATTTTTCGTAGCTGCTTTAAAGTTCATGTTACACCATCACCGCTCATTGCTGAGTGTGAGCATCTACTTTTTAAAATCGCCATTAATGACAACACTTCCATTACTTGCATTTCTTTGTATCGCCCTCCCCATGACATGCCTCTTTTTAAAGAACAGCTTCTGGGTCTATTAGCCGACCATCTTAAATGTAGCACAAAATTGTTACTGTGCGGTGATTTTAACTTTTGGGCTGGCGATCCCACAGACACTGAGGGCACCATTCTATTGTCATCTCTGGAATCATATGAACTGACCCAACACATTTCAGTGCCTACCCACGAACACGGCCATGTGTTGGATTGGGTTCTTACCCATAATTTAGATATTGCATCAGTAGGGGTTGATCCCTGTGCATGGTCAGATCACAGTCTGGTTAGCTTCTGTCTCCCCATGTGTAACCTGCTAAGGAAGATAGTTCACCCAAGAGTTATTGCTCCTAGGCGCAGAATTAAAGACATTGCTATCTCTGATTTTGCTAAAAACCTTGAGGCTCCATTGGATCTGTGTATGGCAGCTACGGATGTTAACACCATTGCCGCATCTCTGAGACATGCACTGAATACCACCACTGATAAACTCGCCCCAGAGAAACTCAGGGTTGTGAAGCCCGAAACCTCAGATAAGACATGGTTTTCTGAGGAGATAATTAAGTATAGAGCCCTTAAGCGCAGAGCCGAAGCCCTATGGCGTCGATCCCCCTCTGCTGAGACTAAAGCTGTCTATTCTTCAACTGCCAAAGATTATAAGGCTATGATTCATGCTGCTAAGGCAACCCACTTTAATGAGAGGATCAACAACTCCCAATCTAACACGCATGAACTTTTCAAAATCGTGAAAGAACTTGAGGGCAAGGCAACCACTGCTGAAACAGCACCTCCATCTAAAGATTGGTGTCAATCTATACAGAATGCCTTATTTTCTAAGATAGAGAAGCATGTTAACTCTGTCGAGGCTAAACTGGCTCTGCTACCTCCAACCTATGTCCAAACCCTTAGCTCATATGGAAACCCGAGGCTTCCTGGGAACTTGGTTTTTTCGTTCCGTGAAATTTCAGTGGAAGAACTTACCAACACAGTGCTGAGTATGAGACCCACCTCATACAAAGGCGATATATGCCCAGCAGATTTAATCCAAAAATCCATTGCCATTTTGGCACCCGTCCTGACGAAGTTGGTAAATATTTCTTTTGCGACAGCTCAGGTCCCTGGAGCTCTGAAAGAATCATGGATCACACCCTTGCTCAAAAAGGCTGGACTGGACCCTGAAAACCCACTTAACTATAGGCCCATTACAAACGTGTCATTTCTGTTGAAGATTCTTGACAAATTGGCCTATTCTCAAGTGCAGGATTTCATAACTTTACATCATTTGCTCAACCCAAGGCAATCTGGTTTCAGGCAGAGGCATGGCACAGAGACAGCCTTGTTAGACCTCAAAAATAACCTTGCTAAGATCATTGACAAAGGCAGCCCAGTCCTCCTCCTCCTTCTTGACCTGAGTGCGGCCTTTGACCTAGTGGATCATGAACTCCTGGTGAATCGCCTCAGGTCTAGTTTTGGTTTTTCGGAGGAGGCGGCTGACTGGATTAAGTCCTTTTTGTCCGGTAGAACAGCTAGGGTCTGCCTGGGTGCAGTGGCTGCAGAGCCCACCCCTCTGACCAGGGGGGTTCCACAGGGCTCATGTCTTTCCCCTATGTTATATAATATGTTTACCGCACCACTATTTGACCTATTGGATCAGGAGGAGCTAGGGTTTACAAACTACGCCGATGATTCTCAAATCTTTCTCCCACTGTCTGGCGTATATAATACTGATGTGTTGATGATTAATAATACTTTTAAATTAGTGCAGGACTGGATGATTTTTAATAAACTAGTTTTAAATAGTGATAAAACTGAAGTTTTAATTTTAGGCACTCGGCAGAAGCTGGCTTCCCTCCCACAGTGTTATTCCTCATTTTGTATTGATGGCTGCCAGATCCCAGTGGCATCTGTGGTTAAGACCTTGGGGGTCCATTTGGATGCAAACATGACCATGAAGAAACATGTTTTAAAAACAAAGTCCTCTTGTGCTTATGCTACCAAACTCTTGCATCAGATCAAGGTCTACTTATCCAAGAGTAATCTCGCTAGAGTCGCTGGTGCATTAATAAATTCAAGATTAGACTATTGTAACAGCTTGTTGTCTGGTACCGACTCTGGCACACTTCACACTCTACAAGTAGCTCAGAATAATGCTGTCAGGGCTGTGACTGGCATCTCCCGACGTGATCACATTTCAGCTGCCAGGAAGGAGCTGCATTGGCTCCCTGTTCGACAGCGTATCCGGCACAAAGTAGCTTCTATTGTTCATAAATGCGTGCATAATGCTGCTCCTGAGTATCTTAAGCAGGAAATTACCATTCAAAAGCCCACAAGAGCACTGAGATCTTGCAAGGAGCTTCGACTCAGGCCTCCTCGCTTTAGACTTGTCACTTTTGGGGGTCGATCGTTTGCAACACAGGCAGCCACTGTGTGGAATGATCTTCCAAATGATCTCAGGAATATCAATTCTTTCGAGGTTTTTCAGAAAAAGCTAAAAACTCATTTGTTTGAGGAGATAACCTGATTTGTTACTATTACTATGGATCTGAATACTGACCTGGCCTGGCTTTGACCTTCCTCTGACTCTCATTTTGTTTTGACGCTTGGAGGTGTGCTGAGGCCTATGGGCGAGTTCGCACCTAAAATCAATGTTGTTGTTGTTGTTTTGCCATTGGGGTGCTAACCTTATTTTCGGGGAGTAAAGCTTTTTTCCTTGTTCCAACCATTTATGGTTTAAATATTAATATATCTTTAAAATACACACACCAAAAAGGTAAATACTAAAACAATTAGACTTAGATGGCGATAGGGTTAATTTACAGTGCACAATTGATCAACCGACCTCCACGCTTACTCTTCAACTTCAGCTGTGCACTACTCCTGATTATACTTAACTGATACAGCACTAGATAACGATACAAGGTCACCCCTAACTCAGTTAGGGATTAAGTATCTAGTGTAGCCAGTCGAGTACCCAGTTAGGCCAAGTCAAACCCACTACCACTAAGTGCCTCACACAATGTATCTGTGCTTCCACGAAGCTTAAAAACTGCTAATTAAAAAGACGGCAGCATAAAAACTGCCACTAGACAATTAAAAACAATTCTTTAAAAATTTATGTAGCCGATAAGGTCTCTCCAATTCTGGGCTGGACGGATAGTACTAGTTTGGGTGTAACATTGAATTCTTGTTCTGGTTCAGTGAATTCTGTAGCCCTCTGTGATCCCAAGCCTTATCCCAAAGTCTTTTCTAAGAAGTTGTGTAGGATGGCTGACTTTCCCCACCGCATTAAGGAGAGTAAGGATTCCATTCTGGTGGTTCAGCCGGTCAGGGAAATACCAGACCATTGTATTAATGAGGTTTGCATCGATATTGAGAGGCTGTTAAGTGAGGGCATCATTAGTCTGATGGAGTCCTCTAGATGGGTATCCCCATTGGCTGTGGCTCGAAAATCGAATGGGAAGTGGCATCTCTGCATAGACTTAACACAGCTTAACCAGTGTATTTGGGTTGACAGACATCCACTCCCCAAAGTGGGCGAGTTGATAATGTCACTGGGCAAAGCCTCTTGGTTCAGCACAATCGATTTGAGGTCTGCATACCACCAGATCCCCATGCACCCCGAATCGAGGCACCTCACCTCGTTCATTACACCAGAAGGGGCCTTCAGATTCAAAAGGATGCCCTTTGGCTTAGCGACAGCAGCCTCAGTCTTCCAGAGAGTTATGGAAAAGGTTTTAGAGGGCTTAGAAGGAATCCGTTGTTTCCAAGATGACATCTTAATTTTTGCAGATGACAGAGCTTCTCACGATCAGAGGGTGAAATCAGTGTTTGTGAGGCTGAGGGACCATGGCTTGACTGTTAAGCTACAAAAGTGTAAGCTGGCGGTCCGTGAAGTTGTGTATCTGGGCCACCTAATAACTGGGGCAGGGGTCAGACCAAAACCCGAGTTGGTCGATGCGGTCACCCAAGCACCGGCTCCAATTGACAAGGACCAGCTCAGATCGTTCCTCGGTCTGGCTGAATACTATCACCGGTTTGTGGCACATTTTGCTGACAAGGCAGCGCCTTTGAGGACACTGCTAAAGAGTAGAGTCAGGTTTCTCTGGACCGGGGAGTGCGATGAAGCATTCAAAACTATAAAAAGAGAGATTTCGGCAGCGCTCCCTCTGGGGATGTATGATCCCACTGCTGTAACCTGGGTAACGGTGGACGCTAGCTCCTACGGACTAGGTGCTGTCCTCTCACAGCTGTCAGAAGGGCAAGAGAAAATCATAGCTTTCGGGTCTCGCCCCCTGACCGACACAGAGTCCAGATACTCAGTTATAGAAAAGGAGGCTCTGGCTCTGACCTGGGGATTAAAACACTTTAGAACCTTCCTGTGGGGTGAAATGTTCACGGTGAGAACTGACCATAAACCCTTATTAGCCTTGTTCTCTACGAGAGCCTTGGACAAATGCTCGCCGCGCATTGAGAAGTGGGTGTCCAGTCTTTTCGATCTAAACTTCGTTGTGGAGTTTGTGCCGGGCAGGAATAATGTCACGGCAGATTGTCTCTCGAGGTTGCCCACTCCTGGAGTAGACCGATCCATGGAAGTGTGCCATTGGATCACAGATCAGGACCTTTTACCGGTAAGCAAGCCGGACTGGCTGCAAGCCCAAGCACAAGATCAGGACATCACCCTAGTACTCCGCTACATGGTGGAGGGCTGGCCGTCAGAGAGGGGTTTGGCACTATCCATGCAAACCCTAAGGAAGGTGAGGGAGGTCTTGTCCTTAGAAGGAGGATGTTTGGTGAAAGGGGATAAGTTGGTGGTTCCCAGCTCCTTGAAATCCAAACTAATGATGTTCGCTCATGAGGGGCACCCGGGCATAACAGCCACAAAAAGAAGGTTGAGGGAACACTATTGGTGGCCAGGAATCGATGGGGAAGTGTCAGATCTGGTTCGTGGGTGCCATGCCTGCACGCTAGCCGACAAGAACAAACAAACGGTGACTCAACCGCTTAGGCCGCTGGATTACCCTAAAGCTCCGTGGGCTTGGTTAGGATTGGACATAGTGGGTCCTATCAGTACACTAGGGCCGACCCCCACCTATGGGATAGTGCTAGTGGACATGTTCAGCAAGTGGCCGGAGGTCAGCTTTGTGAAGAGGGTGGACACTAGAGCAGTGGTGAGCTTCCTGGACTCCCTATTTATCCGAGAAGGGGCCCCTAGATGCATAGTGACAGACAATGGTGTCCAGTTCAAATCACGGGAGATGGCAGATTTTCTAAAGGGTTGGGGGGTGGAGCATCGTTGCTCCTCACTGTACCACCCTCAGACGAATGGCATGGTAGAGAGGTTCAACAGGGTTTTGAAGGATGCGCTGCAGTTGTCGTTGACCTCTGGTCTCAACTGGGAACGGGAGCTGCAGGCTCTCCTGTGGTTGTATAGATCAACACCAAACGCAGTAACCGGTCTCTCCCCATTTTCACTGATGAGGGGCCGCCCGCCGGTCTCCAAGCTCAATCCGGTTTGGTTACCCCCAGTGACTCCGCCCACAACAGCGGAAGCTAAGTTGCAACACTATAGAAATGCCTATTGTCATCGCTACAACCTGGCCAGGCGGGCTGCCTGCACAGACTGGGTGGTGGGTCAGTGGGTCAGAACCAAGCTTCCCTCCCCAGTGGCTAAGGGCTTCTCCAAATACTCACACCCCAAGAAGATAATTAGGGTCCTCTCTGACGCAGTTAGGGTCGAAGGGGGTGCTTGCTGGAATAAGGGCGCCCTAGTGCCCTCGACTCCCCCTGATGGGCCCAGGGCTTCCCAACCGTGCGACCTTGCCTCAGATGATGAAGACGAGGGGGGCTCTGCTGAGGGTCTCCTTCCTCCTCCCTCTCCCCAGGCCGCGCCATCCCCGCCTCCTCCCCGTGCCTCCGCACGAACACATGTCAAGCCGGCCTGGCTTTCAGACTTCACCTGTGACTAGTTAGGAGGGTCATCCACTTGTGTCCCCTCCAAGAGGTGGGATGGGCTTCTATGTTCTGCTCAGTTTTCTGTTCCTAGTTCCTGGCTAAGTTCCTGGGTGTTCTTAGGTCGATCCCTAGTTCAGTTCCGCTCCCTGTTCCGAGTTCCCTGGTAATTTTAGCCTTCCCCGGTGGCCTAACCAACCCCCATGCTTGTTTCGACGAAGAGGGGGGATGTGTTCCAGTTTTCCTGTCCTCTCTCTGTTGCTTCCCACCTCCCCTACCTCACCAGCTTCCAGATCCCTGTGAGCCCAATGTTCTTATACTGCCAGTTGCTGCTTTCCCCATCCAGGGGTTGTCCTACACCTTGTATCTCTCCTGCTTAAGGAATAAACCTTCTTACCTGCCTCCAAGACTGGTCTATCATTTCAACACTGGCGACGACGTAAGAGGGCAACCCCCGAAACCCACGCTGCCGGCGACACCACGTTGAGACAGCCTCGAGGGACCATCACCATCAGGCCAACCGATCCCCTGCTACGATCAGGTGAGGGGTCGGGCACAGCTCGGTCAGGGTCGGGTGCAGCCCCGGGGCATCATCATGGGACTCAAAAACCAATAAAAACAATAAGGGGAGGAGCAGCACCAAGAGACCGCCAGAGCGCGCATAGCCCAGCACGAGCCCACCTCGGCAGCGCGCAGCGGGTAACCAAGGCAACGCGCCTTAGCAGCAACGGCACGCAAGATTGGCTAGACAGTCGGCACCTGTGATTGGCCGCCCGCGAGGGGCAAAGAAGACACCGGATTGACTCCGACCGCGAAGAAGACAGCTTCTGCCAGGCGAGACAGACAATGACCGGGCCGGGCCCAGCCTGTCTCACACAGGTCGGGGGCAGCCAGCAAGCGGCACGCCAACGAGGCAGGAGGACGTCAGGGCCGTGCCCAGCCAGATCCCACAAGTCGGGGGAAGAACAGGAAAAAGGACGTGGCCAGGCCGGGCCCAGCCTGTGATACAGGCCGGGGGCAGCCAGTAAGTCACTCACAATAAAAAAAGGATAGACATTGAACATTGCCTATTCCCCTTCCACCCTATCTACCCAAGGGATCCCACCCTATCTACCCAAGGGATCAAACCGCCTGTCGGGTTCAACAGCAGAATCCAGGTTAGATAGAACTGGCCAAGAACAGACAGGGAGTGAATCTGCCAGCCTTAATCAACAGCAGAATCGGGGTTAGATAGAACTATCCAAGAATTGTGAGGGGGAGACAATGGCAGCCTCCAATGTACCATACCCACCCCTGTTCCTTGACACTCCAGGCGTTCCTCCAGTACAATGGGACCAGTGGGTGGACATGTTTCACAGTTATATAGATGCAACAGGAGGGCGCAATTATGACGCTCTAAGGAAAATCTCCATCCTAAAATGTTGTCTAGGCACAGAAGGACAAAGAGTCCTGAAGTTCCTACCGCCCTGGGAAGAGCCGGAAGGGGGGGGCAGGATATCAGAATTTGAAATAGTACTTAAGAGGTTAGAGACACATTTCATGCAGGACAAGAACATCATCGTAGAAAGACATAAATTTAATATCAGGCAAAGGCGTACTGGTGAAAACATAGTCACGTATGTAGCGGCCTTGAGGGAATTGGGAGCAACTTGCGACTACGGGGCCTCAATAGACGAGAGGATAAGGGACCATGTGGTAGTCCACATAAATGATCCCAAGATACAGGAAAAGTTGTTGGCTTGCAAAAACTTAACACTCAAGAAAGCCATCAACATAGCTACCTCGGCAGAACAAACCATGGAAGGTGTGAAACTATGTAGTGACAAGTCGAGCGAAATCCACAACGTGACTAAGGGCACTAGACCAGTCAAATCCAGAGGGGATGAGGGAGCCTTGAGACAAGGGGTAACATGCTACAGTTGCGGCAACCAGGGACACATGTCATACTATTCAGGCTGCCCGGCCAAGGGCCAAACATGCACATTTTGTGGAGTAAGAGGACATGTAGCTAAGGCATGCAGGAAAAAGAAAAGAGCACCAATGTCTGTCGTGGCGCCTGTGGCTAAGGAAATCCCCCAGGCAACAGCAAGCGCACCACCCAAAGACATAAATTACGTAAATGGCAAATGGGTGTTGAGCATTGCGGAGAGGGGTGAGTGCCCAAAAGACACAGTACTGATAGCAGGAGTTCCATTAGTAGTGCAATTGGATTCGGGGTCACCGTTCACATTTGTAGCGGAATACACTTATAAAATGCACTTCCCCAATATCACACTACACCCATCAGATATCTCACCGGGAGCCTTCGGATGTGGGCACATTGACGTCATAGGCTACATGACCACAGAAATTTCATTTAAGGGAAAGGCCTGTGTAGGGAAAATCTACGTAGCAAGAAATGGCACAGAGCTCTTATCATGGCATCATATGGGCTTATTGGGCATAGTACTAAGACCAGGTTCTCCACAACCAGTGTCACACGTTTCAACACTGAGCGACGAGCTGATAGTACAATATCCAGAAGTGTGTAACTCCAGCATAGGAAAGTTACGGAATTTCCAACATAGGCTCAAGCTAAGAGAAGGAGCACGCCCAGTCATGCACAAACTGCGCAATGTGGTGTGGAGAAAGAGACCAGCGTTGAGGGAAGAGCTAGTCAATCTATGCAAACAAGGTATTATTGAACCCATAGAATCGTCAGAGTGGTTGGCCCCCATCGTTTTGGTGACCAAATCCGATTCCACCCTCAGAATGTGTGTCGACTACGGTGACCCTAATAGATGTACCTGGCTTTATCATCATCCTTTCTTGAGCGCCTCCCCCGGCATTCCAGTCACTGCCCAGCTTGCTTGAGTTGCAGCAGATCATTTGTGTACCACTGATTCCTAGCTTGGGTGGGGTGTTTCCTTTTTACCCCTGTTAGTAGGCAAAAATCCTCTGCTGCTCTTGTATAATTAGCTAATAACTTTTCTGATAATAGTTCTGCAGATGTCCCCTCTTGATGGAATGTGACACCCTCCCTTGTTCAATGTCATGACTTGTCAAGATAAGGTTCTGGGTGCATATTGGCCCTCTGCACCTATAAACTAAAGGGATTGCAGCAGGATGGGAAAGCTTGGGCAAATGTGCCCACTGATAAATGGAAGTAGCATCAGATTACTCTTTCCTCCA
>JASANM010420720.1:0-10846 GCA_031753655.1 Desmognathus santeetlah | reverse complement strand
GCTCTTGGAGCTAAATTCCTGGCGAGCCTGAGCCAAGCCTGAGGTTGGAGTCGAGCCTGGCTCGCCCACCTCTAGAAATAAAGTGTTAAAAACAATTGAGCGAGGGGTCACGTGATGAGCGTCTAGAGGTTGAGACGCACCTCTCGCAGCTCCCGTCAATCCGCCAAAATAATCCGTTGACAAGTGCGGGCGCACGGCACGGTTCCGCGATTGGAGCACCTCCTCTTGTGTGTGAAGGTTTGGAGACTCTGACATGCCTTCCCAAGGGAGGAAAAGACAAAGCAAACTCCCGGAATTTACTTCGGGAAGCTCGCGCCCTGCTACGCCGATGGTCAACCAAGATGGCCGCCTCCCTGATGCTGCGGGTTTTCGCGCCTTGAGCGGGGAGGAGGAGGCGCTGCCAGATACAGCGGTGGCGGCGGTGCAAGAACTCCAGCGGCTACTTGGGGAGGTCAGTGTGACTCTGCAGCGACTTTCTGACAGAGTGGAAGCTTCAGGGGTGAAGGATGCTGCCCAAGATAAGCGGCTTGATGAAGCCGAGGGGCGCGTGAGTGAGCTGGAGGATGCCATGGCCCCCCTGCGTAAAGACAACGCGGCGCTTCTTTCCCAGGTGCGAGACCTTCAACGACGAGTGGAGGACCAGGAGGGGAGGGCCCGGCGCCATAATGTACGGGTCACAGGTGTCCCGGAAGGGCTCACGGCTACACTAATGGAGAAACGTATGGAGGTGATAATTCGGCAAGCGCTACCCACAGCCAGGCTCTCCCCACTTTTCCTACTTGAAAGAGCACATAGGGCTTTACAACAACAGCCCCCTCCAGGAGCTCCCCCACGACCGATGATCTGCAGAGTTTTTAATTTCAGAGATAGAGACGCCATTTTGACGGCTGCTCGTAAGGCTGGGGAAATACATTGGGAGGGACATCGTCTGTGTTTCTTCCCGGATTTTACCCAGCAGGTGCAGCAACAGCGAAAGAAATTTCAAGAGGCGAAGCGCCTACTTCGTGAAAGAGCGGTACCGTATGCGATGCTGTTTCCATCTAAACTGAGAATTCAACATGCTGGGAAAGCACATTTTTTTACAGAGGCATCAGCAGCAGTGGAGTTTATTGAACAACATATCCGCGTCGCCTCTCCAAGAGCTAGCAATGGTAGTACGAGGAGCCCCAATGCGACGAACACTGGACTGAGTCCCGCAATGACTCATGAAAGGAACAACAGAGAACGCGCTCCTGACCCTGAACTGGCACGGCTGGCTGCGGCTATCGATAATTGGGTTGGAAGATCCCCAATTTCATCTACTACTCCTTCGATCTCACCTGGCGGCTCCCTGAGCGGTGAACTTTTGTGTGACAATATCTGAGCCTTCTATAGCTCAAGTGGAGAGCTCGCTGGTTCACGTTTTGAATATTGGTTCTGTGCTGTGTTGGCCTATGCAATGGCGGGAGCTGGGAGCCCACTTTCTACTTATGGTTGAGAGTGTGGTGAGGTGACTCGTATTCAGTGGTTGTGACTCTTAGGTATGGATGACCTATGGTTTTGGTTATGGGATATGCTGGCCGGATGTTCGGGGCGGCTTGGCGGGGGTGGACATGGGCAGTTAAACTCCAACTATGTTAGGAGTAGTTGGACATGTTGTGTAAGATTGATCAAGTTGGAGACAGTATTACAAATATGGATGTTAATATGTATATATATGGATTGTTTAGGTTTGAATGTTTGGATATGGAAATGGATTGATGGTGTGTTTGTTGATGGGGTGAAATGGATGTTTAAACAGGGTACTGGGATTGAATTTGTAGGACAAGTATGGATGGATGAATTATTAAGTGTCATGTTGGATCGATTAATTGGACAAGGACATGATATGTATGTAAGGTGGGTTTATGGATATGGTAAGCTGTGTAATATATTTAGTCTAATAGATGAATTTTTTCAACTAGGTGTAATATGGAATGAAAGGAAAAGTGATTTTTTAAATGATTTTTATTTTGAGTCATGGAATATATTGCAATTTGTGGCGGAATGGTGGTATATGAATTTTTGCTGTAACATGATTGACATTGGATATCTTCAGCGAATACTATATACCTATTCAGGTCAGGAAGTACTTATTGAGTGTTATTGGGCAGAGATTGAGGTAGAATGGGGTGTGAGTGGAGATGAGAGATGCTCAAGTATGCGATCAAGATGTGTGATATTGTGTATCAATAGTAGATATAGGAGGCATGCTCATACCCTGCGGGGCATATTACAATGCTTAGCTAAATCCGAGTATTATCTAAATGAGAGGTTTGATGGCAACTAAGTTGTTAAGCTGGAATATACGAGGTGCACATAACCCGTCTAAACGAAGGCGTATATTTGCTCTGGCGAGAGCTTCAAAGGCTCAGGTTCTTTTCCTCCAAGAGACGCATCTAGCTGACACAGATTGCGCAAGTTTTGGTAGAGCCTGGGCAGCACAGGCATACCACTCCACATTTACCAGAGGATCTAGAGGAGTGAGTGTGTTATTTGGGAAGAATACCAGATTTGTGGTATCAACGGTTGTTACGGATGTAAATGGACGGTTTTTAATAGTGAGTGGGAAACTGGATGGATGTAAGATACAATTTGTAAATGTATATGGTCCAAATATCGATGACCCGCAATTTTATCGTACCCTGTTTGGGAAAATTAATCTCTATGATGATATTTTGACAGTGATCGGAGGGGACTTTAATCTCACATTGAATAGGACTTTGGATAGGTCAAGAGATATTACTGGTAGAGAGGCCAAGGCAGTGGGTGCTCTGAGAATCCTTATGGCGGAGGGGGGTTTAGTTGATATTTGGAGAGCTCAACACCCAGATGACAGGACGTTCACATATTATTCATCCGTTCATGACTCCTGTTCCAGAATCGATTACTTTTTGTTAACTGATCAACACATTGCGCGAGTTCAGGGATCGGGTATACAGTGCAGGACCCTTTCTGACCACGCCCCAATATGGATTCAAATACAATTTGGGAGGGAATCTGCTCCCCCACCTATGTGGAGGTTTAAACCGTTCTCTTTGCGGGATGTGGCCTTTGTGGACAC
Source organism: Desmognathus santeetlah (assembly GCA_031753655.1). Lineage (NCBI taxonomy): Eukaryota > Metazoa > Chordata > Amphibia > Caudata > Plethodontidae > Desmognathus > Desmognathus santeetlah. The sequence continues at coordinate 7,764 of JASANM010420720.1, read as the reverse complement.
ACTTACCCAAGCCATACAAGTATTCATCCAGGCCAATGATCCCTCTGACACTTCTGCCGCTACTACATGGGAAGCCTTTAAAGTGTATATACGAGGTATTTGTATAGGTGCGGAATGTGGGATACTGCGGACATTACGTAGGGACATTGCCGAGGCTAGATCACGGATAGCAATATTAAATATGGTCCAAGATCAGCCGCTTCCTTTACAGAGGCTTGCTGAAGTACGGGTTCTCACCACAAATCTTGAACGGGCCCTGGATGCGGAAATAAACTTTTTGTCGTGGCCGTCTAGAGTCCGTTCTTATGCTACAGGTGAACGTCCCAGTCGATTGCTAGCCCAAATTGCCCGACAAAACGTTGATAGCAATGCGATTGCTTCTCTTAGGACTCGAGATGGATTAGTAGTGAACACACATAAAGAGGTTAGTGATGTCCTGGTGGGTCACTTTGTGGACTTTTATAAAAGTGCGGATACATCGTCCCCTGCGGATATTTTGGCCTACTTGAGGGGAATTCATACACCACACTTATCTATTGAGGAGAGGGCACTGCTTGAGACCCCAATTACTATAGAAGAGATTCTGCGGGCTATCAAAGACACCAGCCCGGGCAAAAGTCCAGGGCCTGATGGCCTGGATGGATCATTTTATAAACAATATGCTAGACTTGTGGCCCCTCTTCTACTAGGCTTGTTAAATGAATGCCTAGAAACTGGTATCTTTCCACCCTCTCTAAATCAATCGGTAATTACATTGCTACTTAAACCTAATAAAGATCCTCTGGATGTTGGTAGTTATCGACCGCTGGCATTATTGAACTGTGATCTTAAGATTTTTTCGAAAGTCCTGGCGAATAGGCTCCAACCATTGCTCCCTAAACTGGTTCATCCAGACCAGGGAGGGTTCATCACTGGTCGCTCCACCAGAAATAATCTTAGACGGCTGTTCTCGATCAAGGAAACTCTGAAAACGCATGAGACAGCAACACTGGTATCGCTTGATATAGCTAAAGCTTTTGATTCACTATCTTGGCAATACTTATATGCGGTTCTCCGGAATCTGGAGTTTGGGGAATATTTTCAAAGTATTGTTAAGTTATTATACGCATCGCCAAGGGCTTCGTTGAGGGTGAATGGCAGAGTGACTGAAGACTTTTCTATTGGCAGGGGCACTAGGCAGGGCTGCCCGCTGTCTCCGTTTCTGTTCGCCCTTCTCATGGAGCCCCTTGCTGAGTACCTCCGTAGGCGTCTAGTGGGGAAATCGATTGTGATAAGGGGTCTGGAACAGACTGTCTCTCTATACGCAGATGACCTAGTGGTTTATGTGGAGGATCCAAAAGTTGCCGTTCCGACCATTCTGTCATTGATGGAGCAGTTTGCTGGGGTGTCGGGTCTTACAGTGAATCCTTCGAAATCGTTGCTCTTCCCTCTTGGTGTTGACTCTGATCTGGGGGTGGAGATAGCTAGCCTGACAGTGGCTGGTGATTCTTTCACCTACCTGGGCATTGAGGTGTGTAGAAAACCAAGTGATACAGTTCAGAGAAATGTTTTTGACCTACTACCTCGACTACGAGCTCGATTACACTGCTGGGGGGCACTACCTCTCTCGCTTGCTGGGAGACTGGCATTACTCAAAATGATTATAATCCCGAAATTATTATATGTTTTTACTGGTGTCCCGTATTTCATTGCTGACAGCTTCTTTAGACAATGCACCTCGATGTTTACTAGGTTTCTGTGGAATAGTAGGCAGCCGAGAATTGCATGGAGAGCTCTGACTCGGCCACTTAGAGCTGGAGGATTGGAGGCCCCAGATATACGGCGTTATTTTCAGGCCATCCATCTAAGCTATGTGATTGAGCTGCTGGAACCTGCTCCAGTGTCTCCACATGTGTTACTGGCTAGAGGGTTGATAACAAAATGTAGACCTGAGGCGATACCTGGAATTCCTGAACTTGTGGGGACCATCCCAGATTCACCAATTAAAACTTCTTTGCTCGTGTGGCGGAGGTTGTTAAACAGAAATGGAGATAGTACACCTTACCTTTCTTCTTTATGTCTGAGGGACTCTCCGTTGGCGCATAAGGTTGGTCTTAAAGTTAATTGGGATCATTGGAGTGAGGTTGGAATTGGCTGTTTGGGTGACCTCGTTGATACTGGAGCCTATTGCACGAAAGCGTCACTTATTGCTAAATTGGGAAGAGCTCCTTCTACAGTATTTCAAGTGCTTCAGATCATGGCAGCGTTGAGACATAGATGGGGCAACGACTCGACGGTACTGGAGGACTCGGTGTGGTTGGGGATGCTTTGGTCACTTCGCTTGGCTGATCACTTGGTGTCTAATCTCTATAGGCAGATTAGGGAACTTGATGCCCGTACGACACTGGCAGTGCGTTCCAAGTGGGAGGTGGACCTGGGTAGGGTAATGCCTGATAAGGAGTGGGAAAAGGCTTGCTTACACACTGCTGAGGTGGGGACGTCACCGAGGTTCCGACTTATCCAATATAAATATTTATTAAGAACATATATGACCCCTGTCCGGATACATCAGTTCGCCCCTCAATCTTCTGCTGAATGTCTGATCTGCCATGCTCCTTTAGCCACTTTCTTTCATTTAATATGGGAATGCATTGGCATTGTTGGATATTGGAGGGACATTGCACTACAGCTTGAAGGAATCCTAGGCTATCCTCTGCTCCTAACTCCTGAGAAGGTGTTTTTGGGTAACACACAGGGCTCCCTAAAGGAAGATGAGAAATTCATTGCATTGGCCTTGCTGCTGGGCAAGCGTGAGTTGGCGAAGAAATGGATGAGACCCCATCCTCCGAGAGTAGACGATTGGATGAGAGCAATGTCAACGTGCTATGAGCTGGAATCACGATTTGATCTGGTGTTTCCTCAGCAATCTAGGCCACGGGATATCTGGGGGAAGTTTTTGTTGTATTTAACCGGAATGCTACCAGGAGATTCATCTTCATCGGATGAGGGAGAGGGTTGAGTGATGGACCCCTAAATCTTTCATTGATTCCACTCATTTACTAAACTATTGTATATATAAATGAACTGTAGTGGGGGGTGAAATATTTATATTGTTATAGGTTACGTATTAGTAAGAACATGAATTGTGATCATTCTATCTTGCATCTGCCGCTGATTATGTCTCATTCTTTCTTCCTTTTATAAGCTGTAATATCGAAATTTTACTTGAACCTCAAACTGCCTTATCAAATTGTACATAGTGTGCTGTAAATGATGTTGATAATTAGGAAGTATGTGAGTAAGGTAGATGACTGCGGTGTAGGATGTGTGTGACTGCATGTAGTAGAGTGGTAGAACATTGTTGTATATAGTGTCTTTTATGAATTGTTTGAGACTGGATATAAGTTTTATCCAGGATAAGAGTTGAATTCAGATTGGTATATTGTTAATAATGGTCGTCATGAATGTAAGATCTTTATACTCGCTACACGACTTTTATCTGTAACAATAATTACCGGATATTACTGAAGTGTATTGCAGATATTTATGAGACTGATGTACTAATACTTTCATATTTTGTATTCCTGTCTGATTGATTGCTATTTGTTTTAAAACCAATAAAAATATTAAAAAAAAAAAAGTCCAAACTCTGTTTTTGTAATGCAAGCTGTGATAAACTGACCATTTTTTTTTTTTTTTTTTAACATCTTTATTTAGACATTTTTTCAGTCTTACAAGATGATACGCATTGCATTATACACAAGGCAAAAGAACTTCAAATTCATTAATATTACAACAAATAAAAAAGAATAAAGCTCTTCCAACCAAACATCACTGCTCATTTGATAAAATTAATACATAATTATAAAACTCTTTCATCAAGATGCCACTACAACTGAACGTTACGAATAGCAAAACATTTTTTCAGATATATAAAAATACGGATAAGGTCTGACAAATCATATTCATTCAAAATCATATATAAGTCAATTCTGCCAGCTCTTACATATTTAGAAAGCCAATCTTTCTGTAAAATTTGAAATGACAAGCAATTAAAGATGTGATCTATATCATCAATAATAGATGGACATTGCTGACAGTGGCGTAATTCTTTAGGCACTCCGGTCCATGCTAACAGGAAATTGTTACAGGGAAGGATCCCGTATCTTAATTTAAGCAAAATTCTTATAACTGATCTCGGGATCTCATATGCAAATATCGGGTACATTTCCTTATGCGTTTTGATGATACGGAACGAAGATAAGGTGGACTTAGTTAGAATGGCGGTATGTAGTCTTGCACAAGAGCTGACAGAGATTCTTTCTAGTGTATTACTTTTTGAAGGAAATGACGATAACTGACCATCAGACCAAAACTGTGGTAAATTATATGTCTGTGCAATAATAATTGCTGTCAAAGAAAGAGAATACATTTTTGGAAATAAAAAGGCTTCCTTAACACAATTATGAATTAATGAACCATCATCAGTACGTAGCCATGATTTTAATATATACAAGTACGATCTTTTTGCAACTTCGTCTGCTAGGGTATGAATATCTAGATCCAGTAATACTCCTTCAATTGGAACAGAAGAGGGGAGTGCCAGCATACGCTTCCAAAAGGAACCCTCCATTCTATTTAGTTCCACGAGATGGGAACTACCCCACACTTCTGCCCCATACAAGATGCAATTTCTGTATTTGGCTTTATATAGATTGCACAGCGTTTCTATGTTTGTAATGAAACCAGTAACATACAGTTTTACTAACGCATTGGTAATCAAAGAGTGCTTCACTTGTAGATTGCTCATATGCTGCACCCAATTACCTCGAGCGTTGAATATCAGGCCTAAGTATGTATATTTCCAAACTCGTTCAATAGGACCAGTAGAGAGGGTCCATTTCAAATTTGGGATTTTTTGTTTGTTTGTGAAATAGAGAATTTTAGTCTTGCTGAGATTGATAATCATTTCATTGTTTTTTTGAATAGTTTTCTAAGGCTAAAAGTTTCTTTCTGAGTCCTGCTGGCGTTAAGTCTAAAATCACCGTATCATCGGCGTAGCTCAGAGAGTTAAAAGAGCGCTCACCGATGCGAGGAGAAAGACCACCAGCCTTCTCTAGATGTTGTTCAAGGTCACTTACAAACAGATTAAATAAACAGGGGGCTAGGACGCACCCCTGTTTAAGCCCTTTAGTGGTGTTAATTTTCTTCGAAAGTTCACCCTTACTGCCCCAGCGAACCCTGACCCAAGTGTTGGTATGTAATAGTGCAATCATTCCTACTAAGTGATAGGGTATTCCCATTTTGAGTAATTTTTTCCAAAGTAAATTTCTTGGAACCAGATCAAAGGCCTTTGTATAATCTACAAAACATGCAAATACTGTGCCCTTTTTTACTTTAGCATATTTGTCAATTGTTAGGGCCAGTGTGGCACAGTGATCGAGTGTGGAGCTTGTGGGACGAAACCCTGCCTGGGTGTAATTTAGTAGGTTGAGATCCGTGATTAAGGATTCAAGTTCCCTTAGTAGGGTCGATGCCAACACTTTCCCTCCAGGATCCAGCATTGCAAGCAAACGATAATTGTCAGGGTTGCTCTTGGATCCCTTTTTATGTACAGGTACCAGGATGGAGCCAAGCCAATTATCAGGTAGCTTATACGGAAGGGCATTTATGTTGATAATAGGCATCAAAATTTGACTCCATTTGTCAGGGGCAAGTCGCATGCAATATGGAGGGAGTCCCTCAGGGCCGCATGCTCTTGATGGATTCATTGCCTTTATACAATTAATTAGTTGGTAAGATGTTAAATTTCTTGCGATAGTATCTACATGGAAGAGAGGGATTTCGACAGGGTCAAGGTCCCCATAAAGCAATTGAATATGTCTGGCCCATTCATTTTCGCTAATATAATTCTCCGGTGGACTTATCATTGTGGGGAATGCAATTTTATTAATTTCTGACCAAAAGTTTCTAGAATCATTTTGAGTGAGATGCAACATTATATTACTACTAATTAGGTTTTTATAACTAGTTCTCTTTGTTTTTAAGAAAAAGCGATAGTCACGCTCTTCTTGTTTAATTCTTATTGTACTAGAAGGTAACTCTTTCTTAAGCATTCTCATTTTTTTCCAATGATTTCTTCTTCGTTGTTTACACTCTTGATCAAACCAGGGGTTAAGTTTTGATAAATAACTATTTTGTGCATTCTCCATTTTTGGCTGTTTAGTAATGGTAGACACAACTCTAGATATCACTGTTTCATACAGAGTAATTTTATCACAATGATCAGATGGAGAAAGGTCTACTAAAATCGACTGTATGATGGAAGATATCGAGGAGTCGGTACATTTACCCCATACAATTTTACCCCGTTTTGGGTAGATCAAGAGAGGAGCTTCAATAATGGAGTAGTGTGGTCTCTTCGTGTTAATTTTGGTACGTATTGTAAATTTTAAAATTGCATGATCGCTATTTCCGACCCAGTGTGAAGACAGAGTTTGTAACATATAGAATTGATCAGCCTTTACAAGTAAAAAATCGATCAGTGACTTACTGTCTCCACGCTGGAAAGAAAAATCGAATACAGAGTCAGTACCTAGGCGGCCATAAGTAGGGATAAAATTGAACCTATTATTTTTCTCACCCAGACATACCTGCGACAATTGGAACCGAGTGTGAATAACTTGATTAAAGCCTATATCCCATTGTACTTTGTTGATGTAGAACTGATACAGAATGCTTTGTCCACATTACACGGACCCGATGTTGATCCTACACAGATAAAAATAGCCTTCGAGACAGGGACTGCCATTCCCATGTATATTGATGTGGACCGTTTGCACATTTCATTTCTCCTTAACATCCCGCTGGTGAAGCCTGACAAAATATACCAACTGAAAAAGGTCCTCAATGTAGGTACCTGGATAGGGAACACAAAGACTAAAATCAATTCTCCTACTCTCATTGCCTATCAAAACACGTCTGATGTGTACCTTATCCCTCAGCTACAGTCCTGTCAAGTGTTTAAAGACCTAAATTACCTATGTCCCGGTAGTCCTTTCACCCCTGTAAAGGGGGGCTATCTTTGCGGTCTCGAAGACGTTTCTACAGATACTACTCTTTGTGATGTAACTGTCACACGCACAACTGACATCATTACAGAAGCCACTCTAATTCACGACCGGTGGTTGGTCAGCACCAACGCACCGAACATGACCATCACCTACACCAGACATGGTACTTTTGTAATTAAACCAATTCCATACCCTACATTTACGACCATAGTTCCCAAAGATGTGATTGTGACAATTGGTACAGAAACTCTCTTCTACGTCTCAACTATTGAGCTAGAAGGCGTCGTGGAGATGGTTAATACGCTGAAGCCTATTTCCATCCCCACTCATTATGACTTGGACTTCATCCTCGACAAAAAGCGATCCCATTCCATTCAACTATTAATCAAACAAAATAACATTTCAATTTCTGACTTAAAATTTTCACACAAAGACTCCACCCTGTTCAGCGTCCAAGACTCCATGTCAAGGTTGTCTGTCATTCTTTGGAGTTCTGCCCTGACTCTATGGGTTTTGTCCCTTACTATTCTCATTTTGATTCATAACTCCTACATCCTCCATGCTATGAAACGAGAAAAAGTGCAACGTGATGCACAGCTCGCCGTGATCTCACTCTGCAGGCCGGTCCACCCCGCATAGTCTGAAGGGGGGTCACCTGGCGAGCCCTGCCCGATATTCTAGAATTTTTTTTTATTATTATCTTTTCTCTACT
>JASANM010409636.1:0-10878 GCA_031753655.1 Desmognathus santeetlah | reverse complement strand
TACCTTACCTAACAGTCTTAAACTCTGATTCCACCACTTTTGGCCCCAGACTGAGCGCCATGGTGATATAATCTCTAACAAATGCAGCTATTCCTTCATATGCATGAACTCTTTACATGTGTCGGGAAAAACACCCTCACTAACTGTAACTCCTTATAGTTCTACCTTTGTATCCCACACCTCTTGTTCTGGGCACCTCAACATGAACAGGAAATGGGTATGTCTCCCTACTTTGGCCACAGCTCTGTTTACAAAACTGAGCTTGAACTCTCAGCCAAATTTTAAAATAAGCGTTAGGTACAACTAAAGCAAACAGTTTACTTTTTGATCGCAGGAAATGTGGTTTGCAAAGACATTTTCAAGGAAATGAAACTCTGCTAAACAAAAAAGGCAGGTATCCAACAATTAGCATAACATAAATAATATATTTGATTTTATAATTAATTTAGATGTTGCTGTTTTGATGTATTAAACTTATCCAAAGTCAGCATTTGGCAATGAATAAATGCGCTGAGGCTGATTCACAAAACAGGTACGTGCTATCTTAACGTTACGACCGGTGTAACTCCCATTAACAGCAATGGGAGTTGCACACTGTGGGGCTGATTCACAAAGACGTGTGTCTTATTTTTTACATCTGGTGTAAGTCCGATTGCTGGCAATGGGAGTTCACTAGATGTAAAATTAAGACAGCGTGTAACTGCTTTCTGAATCAGCCTCTGTATTTTGTATATTGTCTACAATAATAGTAAGTAAAGGGAACGCCATAAGGTAATGATCAATTCACTGCACTTGTGTTATGTTATGTTAGCTGGGTTCTTGTATGGCGTGTTCTAAACCACATTTGCAGTATTGTTGCGCCACAAACTGAGGTGGGGTCTACTTCAGCTCGATTGTCGCAAGACGTCACCCCTTTTCCCAGCATCTGGGTTTATGTTATGTTATGTTATGTTAGATTGTACTTGTATAGCGCCCCGACCCCATTTGCGGCTTTATGGCGCTTGTCCTGGTGCCCTTGGAGCGACCTGTTTGTTCGGGAACCCCTAAGTGGACTAGTGACTTGTGGAGGTAGCATGGCTTGGACAGTTAAATGAAGAGAGGTCTTACCATAACCCAAGACTGTAACGCTGGGGGGGGCACTACCTGCCCCCCCCCACCCCCTCCCCCTCCTCCCTCACTGGGGATCCCAGCCCCGTTAGGCGGGATATTTCACCAAGGTCGCCGCATGCACTTCGACCCCCCTAGTCAGGGGAGGCCGTGGCCGCCGGCTCCCTCGTGCAGGGCCCCTGAGCTCCTCCGGTGCTCTCCCGCCCCCCCTTGCCCCCCCTTCCCTCTTAACTCTTACCTGTAGAGCTGCTACCAGCTTTGCCGTGCGGGTCCATCCAGTGGGGGGGGGGACAGCAGTAGGATATAATGTATATGAAACTTTGCGACATTACAATGCATAGTGTATAAGAACAATTGCGACATTGCGACTATGTATATGATGTATATAACGTAGCGGCATTACGACATTGCGATCTTACGCGTGTGAACAGCCTGGCAGCGAGTCGGCAGTAGAGCATAATGTACATAAACCTTGTACCCTGCGACATGCAGTAGCAATAACCCAGTCCATTGCGGCGAGTGAACCATCATGGTCGCCGAGACAGCAGTAGGATATAATGTATGTGACTTAGCGACGTTACAATGTATAGTGTATACGCCAATTGCGACATTGTGACAATGTATATAATGTATATAACACAGCGGCATTATGACGTTGCGGCCTTACGCCTGTGAACAACCTCACAGCAAGTCAGCAGAAGAAGATACTGTACCTAACATTGTACCAGGCGCTATGCGGCAACAATAAACTGGTCCATTGCTGTGAACCTTCATGATGGCGAGATAGGATATAATGTATGTAAACATAGCGACATTGCGACAATGTATATAATGTGTGTAAACATTCCAACAATATAACCACATTGCGACCATATAACATTGCATTTGCGTTCCCTGGTTAGTCCTCAGCGTGGACCTGGGTCGAAGGTATATGTGGAACGTTATCAACTAGTACACGTATTGCTGGGAAGTAAATCAATAAAGGAGGCTTACCTGGGAGCAGTCCACCCCAATAGTACTTCACTCTTACCACCACTCTTGAACACCCTCTTAAACACCCGTGTAATCCTTGGAAGTCCGTCCTTGGGAATGTCCGGCCGCCAATGGCAGGACGCCATGATACTTCCTGCTTTAAAGGCCGGCTCTTTCTCCTTCCTCGTGGTTCTCCCCTCCCCCACTTCCCTCACCCAATCCGTTCTCTCCCTATGCCCTCCTCCCTCTCATCTCTCTCCCCAGCCCTCCGTAGCCATGTGCTTCTAATCAGATCCCTCGTGGTCTGGATTGTTGTTTCCGTGCATTAATTATTTATTTATAGTTGCAAACTACGTTTGCTCCTTTGGCAAAAAAATGGATCTGCGCATGTTGGAGCAGCTGGGATGGGAACCAGGCTGATTGTGCTCCTAGGAAATGCTAAAGCATTATGTTCTGGTGGGGCTGCGCTTTTTAAATCTTTTTTTTTTTTTTCGAATTTATTTTTCTTCTCATTATTATTGTTTTATTTAAAGTTTAAAGGTCCCTATGCTACCCATGCAGGCAGAGAGCACTGCGATCATCAGAGGCAGCCAGAGAAGGGTTTCCTACCTTCCGTCCGGCGTCTGCAAGTTAAAATATGTCTCTCACTAGGGAAGAATCGGAAGAAGTTAAGGGAATCTCACCATTCCACTGGACCTCGAACTACATTAAATACTTGGCCATTTAGCATAATGAGCTTTATATGGAATGGGAAACTCCCTAGGGTTAGGAGGCAAATCTTATATAGGCCCAGATTACGGGGAGGAATTTCATGCTCTGATATCTTGAAGTATTATGTAGAGACACAACTAAAAACCTTGTGAGACTGGATGGGGGGGGACTTGACAAAAATATGGGTTCAAATGGAGGAAGAGTTAGTGCGGGGAAGGCTGGGCACCCAGCCCTGGCTACATCATACAGCCATACAGCTAGACATGGGAACGTATACATAGACATGCCGCTACGAATATTTTTCAGAACATGGGACTGGGCGGTGAAGAGATATGACTTATCATCATACCCTTCCCCTTTTATGCTCTTGATCGATAACCCACTTTGGCCCAGGAGGTTCGGATGCAGCGTTCCAAGTCTGGAAGAGAGAGGGATGCTATATTGGGAGAGATGAAGTGAAGAGCTTCACACAATGTAAGATAGATTTTCACCTGGGAGATTCGGAACGCCATAGGTACTTGAAACTTCGACATTGGTTGCTACAGCCCTGGTATAAAATAGGCATCACCAGACCACTAACAACATTTGAAAAAATTATATCCACACAAGGCTCAGGGAATTATTAGTACCACATATAAAATTCTGCGGGAAGACCAAATACCACGTAGATAGCCATACCAGCTTAACTGGGAAACAGACCTGGGGATTCAGATTAGTGACAAAGCCTGGGAGAAAGTGTGGATAAGACATGCTAGGTCATCGATTTGCACACAGGTGGTGGAAGGTAACCACAAGCCGCTGCTGAGGTGGCATATAACCCCAGATAAATTGCATACGATAAATCCCAACCTGTCGGAACTGTACTGGAGGGGTTGTGGGTACAGAGGTACATTTCATCATATGTGGTGGGACTGCTCCAAAGTGGTGCCATTTTGGAAAATGGTAGTGGCAGCATAGGGACCATTGTGGGGGTTGACTTTCCCAGGGACCGAGGAACCATACTGCTGGGCATACCCCATGGAGCATTGTACCCACTCTCATCATGGAACATTGTACCCACTCTCATCATGTAGGGGAAACTGATCACCAATTTATTAACAGCGGCGAGGCGGCTGATAGCCCGATTTTGGAAACATGGTGAAAACCTAACGAATGAAATGTGGTTATTAAGGTCTTGGAATGTGTTGATTATGAATCAAATAACATGTAACATGCATGACAGGTTGGACTATTTCATGGACACATGGACCCCCTTTTTGGACTATATGAAAGATAACAACTTGCTGAATTTCTGTCCGAGATCAATGAGATTAATGTTGCGAGTTGAATTGGTTTGAGCCCGGCGAAAGGCAGATACGATCAGTTATAAAGAAGAGCTATGATCTGACCATGGAACAAGAAGCTTTTTCTCAAAGGCGTTGGATGAATAAACTCATCCAATGCCTTCGAGAAAAATTTTAAATTCTGTAAATTGTATTGTTTGGTATGGTTTAAGGCTCCCTAGTTGTGAATTATATATTGTGACTTAGCAGAGTTTTGGGAGCTGTTTGAATATATGTATGTTCAAACAATAAAAGAGATTAAATTGAAAAATATGTAAAAACAGGAAACTGGAATTCTTAATTATAATCTGTCAAAAAACCTTTCACAGTTGCTGTAGATAGAACTATTAATGCCAGCAGGGTTTTAGGGTATCTTGCTTAAAAAATATCTCAGCCAATTTTTTCCATTTATGGCAGCAGCCTCATATACTAACAAAGATTAGGAATATAACACTTTAAATAGAATCTCTTAACTGGTATGACAAAGTGTAAGCCTGTGTCACCGGATATGGTAGCAATATGTAGTATTTTATATTCTTTATAGTTCACAAGAAACTTTTTAAAATGATAAAATTAGCATCATGGTAACAGAAATATTGACTATTTGAAATTTAAGGAAATATATGTTCCTTTTAATGAGCTACCATCTTTTTTATAAATGGTTACCCTCATATTGAGGAGTGAACAGAAACATGCAAAATCATGAGACAAACGTATCCCCAAATGAGAGTCTGATGTTAGAAACGTTAAATATATAACGTCTAACCCCAGAAATATTAACGTTAAAAATAAACGGTAATTTTAACATTGCTAGAGTGATTTTTTTGTTGTTGTGGCCGACAACAACAACAAAAAATCCACTTTAGTAATGTGGGATTATGAGTTTACAACACTGTCTTTAAGAAGGTGCGGTGAACTTGTCGTTAAACCATGGTTATCCATGCTTTTTGTCCCTGATGGTAATCTGAATCATCAGGGATAACATGGATGACCATGGGTGAATTTTTAAAGTCATTTAAAATGCTACTTTGGCATTTGCTGGTAAGGTGTACATCCATGTGGCATCGTCAGATGCTACAGGGGTATATACCTTGCCAGTGGGGTGCATATTCAGTGCACCCGCGGGCATTTAAAAAAACAACACATGCCCCTGAGCAGGTGTTATTTTTCATGTTAGCAGCGTCGGCTAACATGAACTCATAATTAGGTTTTGTCGTTAGCAAAGACAATAAATTGTCGTTACTGAAGACAAACCCATAATTATGGGTTAAGTTAAATAATACTAACAATACAGCTGCAATATGTGAAAGGTTTTGTGCAGTGTAAGCAGCAGATACACTTTGTCCATATTTGAATAAGATAAAATATAATATTTTAATACAATCAAATACATAAAACATTATTAAAATATTTACTTGCCTTTCAATAGCATCCATGATCAGAAACTACCAAGCCAACAAATATGATGGCTTGAATATTAATAATATATTGCATTTACAATGTCTTCAAAACTATAACTGTTCACGCCATTGCATTTTCTCCATTTTACGTGGTTATTGGTTAGCTGGTTAATTGACTATCTCCAAGTTACCAGTGACTGATTTGCATAGTAGTCCAATTACTTCTTCATGAAAAAATGAAAGTCTTTGGCAGCCATTTATTAAATGTAGTTCAACATGTAAGTTCTATAAGTTAACCTTTGAAGTAGATGTTAAATATAAATAAATACTCGGAAGAAAAGTTAGTAGTACCTGTGCTATTTTGGAGAATACATTTTTCATTCTCTGGACCAGTAAACATGCAGGAACGTTTTATGTACTTCATAAGTAGCTGTAAGAACTCACGACGAGGTCCTCCAAGGTCAACAGCTCCTTCTGAAGTGCCAACATCATCCGTAAATTTCACTGACATTTTATTTAATGGTGAGTAGGATGATCGTTTAAATCCACGCGTAGCACCTTCCCATATATTTGATCGATTAACATTAAACATGCTAATTTTATCTTCATTTATGTTTTGGGATATATTACGAAGAATATCTTCCAATAGTACACTGTAAGAATATGTAACAATTAGTAAAAACCACATAGTTTTAAGTATCGTGTAAACAGTGTACAATGTTGAACATTTGGAGCCAATTAGTGTTCAAATGGCCAATACAAATGTGCCAACGTGATTGAAACATAACTGATGCTCTGTACTTTTTGTTATGATGGTTTCCAGGCATAGGAGGTCAATGCATTGCCCACATGAAACCCATTTCAAATTCTGAATAACCCAACCTTTAGGTTTCCATCAAAATAACATGATTATCAAAATGTAAAGAATGAAAATGTGGATTATCAAATTATTATTCCCCAAATATGAGATTGATGTTCCTAAATAATTTATTTCACTTATGTATCTATACAAAGAACACAACATATGTAACCCCTAGTGATAGATGCTATCTACTTCATTGCCTTTAAAAACAGACATTTGTGTTCAATTTTGCAATATTGATGCCTATCCTAGGATGCTATGTTATTGTTCTGATTAAGAATAATATTGCTAGTTGATTAGAAAATAACAGATGAGATATTAATTTGTTGTAAATAAACATTAATACAAGCTTGGATATATGCTTAATTAATATTACATTACAGCTAGATTATGTTGCTCTTGCCTTTCTTGTGAAGATTCCAGAGTAACAATGTTTTCTTGACTGACATTGACTTCAATATCTTCAAGTGGTATATTGTCAAGGAGATGGATGTACTCACTGTGTAAAGGGAAAATGACAAAAGAACAGCTATTTAGAACGTTAATGTTTTGCTATAATTGTATTTATCTCTTTGTGAAATAGTGTTCACTTTTATTACAATATTGTAATATCAAATAAATCTGCAAGAAAAAAGTATTACAGTGTAGTATACAGATGGTTCCTGGGATAGCTCACAATCCATCAACAAGCCTTGCTGAAATTTGGTCTATGGATCTGAATAGCCTACTCTGGCACAGCTCTCTTCTATTGCTAGGCTTGGTTCGCCAGACCCCATCCCCGTCTACTCCCTCCCATCCCCCCGCGGCCAGACCACGATAAAAAGGGCAACAGAACTGTTTTCTATCCCCAAAAGAACAAAAGACAAAGAAAGGGGATTGACTAATTGCTTGTATGGGCACTTAGATGTGGAACACCCTCCCCGCCTCAGGTTTACAATCTATCCCTTATGAATTCACATTTAAAAGTGCCTGAAACTCAGACAGTTAACTAAAGCATCATAATGCTGACTGATTTTATTACTGGAACGTCAGCTAGTTTTTAGATACATTTGAGGATTATTAGGGGGTTCGCTAACCAGAACTTTTACCTTTACTTTTTGTATGCATATTTTTTAGCATTATGAAGCCCACTGCCGATGAAGCCCAATAAAGGCTTATTAGGATTACTATTATTATTAGTAGCAGAAGTAGTAGTACTAGTAGTCGTAGTAGTAGGACACTTGCAAAGATGCTTGAGTTATCAACATGTGTTCTCTCAGAAAGTCTTTTCTGCCAAACAGTAAAATGCTTGTGCCCAAGCACTAAGTTTGCTGTAAGTTTTAGTTGACACAACATAAACTGTACTGTCTGATAAACCCAATAACTGCGACTAACACTGAAATGGGCACTGATTAAACTTTTTCCTTAAAGGAATAATCCACAAAATGAAATACAAAATTATGCAATTCCCATCATATATTACAATGTCCTTCTATTGTTTATTTTTTTAATGTACTTTCATATTTGCAGCAGCATTTCCTGTTCTCCTGTTGCCCCTGCTATAACTGACAAACAGAGTTAACTTTGTACGGCAATGGTCATCCTTGTCTTTTCACAAATGTCTGTCCCTGGTGTATTTTTGTCCCTGATCTGACCATGATCAGGGTTCTATGGTGTCCCAGGTCTTTGCCATTTTACTCTGTATTTTAATATTACTTTATACTATAGACCATGGTCGTTCACCATCTGTTCCATTTACCATAAGTGGTTATCCCTGGAAGACATGGACATGGACTTGGACAATTAAAATAATCCAGTTTGGAATGAATCAAAGCACAAGCCATAGTGGACCTATTGCGGTCAGAAAAGTATGGACTGATTTGCATGGGAAGTTTAATAAGATATGCGCAGGAAGATTTTACGTGAGTGACAAGTTTGACCATGTTAAGCTGTTAGTCAAAGTACATGTCAGGGGTCTTAACATGCGAGGCTACATGAATGGAGAAACCAGCAGTAATGAACTGACTATATTGTGGATTTCATTTTTCTAGGGTCAGCCCTAAGCTGAGTATCGGCAATTCTGTTTTGTTTTTGTTCAAGGCCAGGGAGTTCTGGTGGCATAGATTCCATTTATTAACGCCGAGTGAGACTGATCTCCTGTGAGTTCTAGGAGAATCTGGGTATTGTCAGCGTGGTTGGTATAGCTGATGCCCATTAAATCCAAGAGATGAAATAGAGGACGAGTGTAGATGTCATAAAGAGTTGGTGAAAAGCAAGATCCTTGAGGTACACTGCATGGTAAAAGGATAGGCGAGGTCATAGTATCATTGGAGAACAATGATGCCATGGTATATTCGATATACCACATGAGTTAAATTATCCCTACTGCATGTTTTAAATAACACATAAAAAATGCATTTTCATGTGCTATTCAAAGCATATGGTAAGTGGTTAGCATAATTTAATGACTGCGTCTTCTACTGTATGGGTTTGGTGATATGCATTACTGATAATCTTGTAATCTGGATTTTGATTTAGCGCTGAGGTAGCGCTGAAGCAAAAATATAAGATCCACCAATGTGGGGCAATTATTATAAGCAAGAAAACACTTACTTGTATGGATCAGTCAGAACATATTCTGACTGATCTGTAGCCTGTGGGGTTTGGAAACTGATGCTGGCAGCATGATCCGTTTCAAAATTGGAGATATTTAAAATACTCGAAACAGCTGCACATGTTTCGGTGGCTAACTCTGACACATTTTGTGGTTGTCTCTCCATTTCTGCAGAAAATATTTCTGTAGCTAAAGACTGTTGCTCCAATATAGGTGTTGCATGATAGAGCCAATCACAGGCTGGGGGTTCACTCTCTTTCTGCTCTGGATCTTGCTGCATTTGCATTGCTACAGTTCTGGAAAAAAAACACAAATGCATTTGACACTGCAAAAACCAACAGTTATTATTTTACAATACCACACATTTTCTGTACAACACAAAACCATTTTTAACAAGCCAACTGGTGCAATATTTATCTTTATTATGACCAAGGTGATGCAGAATAAGACCATTTATAACAGAGCTTTTGAACTGAAATTAGAAAAATTAGGTGGCATAGGCCATGTTAATGCTGCAACGCAAATGTAGACATTTTACTTTGATATGAAATGTATAATGACAATAACATATTAAGCAGAGATGCATTATGTGTAAAACTTAAAACCTAAAATAAAGTTTACTGAATGATATCCAGTAAAATACTGCTATCCTGCCATTTGCATAAAACATACCTTTCCAATTCTAGACTTTGCTCCAGAATTTCTTTGTTACCAGTAAAATCGGAATCTTCCATATCACTATCTGATATAGTATTTTGCTTTTTATCAAATATGTTGAGGTTGACAATCAAAATATATGAAAGAGAGATATGAAAAAATATTGCAATATTAAACACAAACTCTGACAAACATGCATTCATACAAATATGCATTCCAACAATATTATCCACAAAAGCTGACACAAATATATTTTTTACAAGTAAAATAAATGGGTTATGCAACATAAATTGGTTATGTACACAGCCTACTTTTTTGTGTTCATACTAGTGTGCAATATCAAACACGATTGGTAACAGAATACCCAACACCCTCTGAGGACCTGTAGGTTTAATCAAGAGGAAGTTCAACTATATTTTTTAAATTGAGTATTTTGTATCAACACAGGAACAGTAACTCTCATTCACATTTGAGACTAATCTTAGACATGGGAAAACTGAAACTAGAAATACCTCCACAACATCACAATATCTTTTAAACAAAATGTTTAAATCACAAGGCTCGGTGCTTATCTTTTTCTTTCACCAATAACCACTGAAACTTGCAGTAGAATTACAGATTAGGAGGAAATGAATCAAAATGTCAATTTTCAGAGTAATTCTGGCATTGTGTCATTCCAACAAAATAGTAAACTCCCTTGCTAGCTAACTGTTTGTACACTGACCATCTGTAACATACAGAGATGTAAATTGTGGTTTATCATCTCTCAAAGCTCAAAAAGTATTACAGGTAACCTGCAAAAATTATCTATGCTAGAACAAATAAATTAGCCTACGAACTAAAATTGGATTAAAAACAATAACTGAAGTTATGGGAATCGATTTTTATAAAGCAGTACAATGACTGGTAATAGATTAGCCAAGGTAAACTTTAATATAACTTAAAAACCAAATGAATACCTGGTCTGGTTCTCTAGGCACGCATGCAAGTATCATTTTACTTGGTCTTAAATATATTGCCTTACTGGTGAACACCTTATGAATCATAATTCCAGATAAAGTTTGATCTCCCACCAAGTTTGGCTTCAATACTTTGTTGTGGAGTGCCATTAGAATTTCAATTCTGAAATTACATAAAACAGAAAGACACAGTTGTTTGGCAAACAATAATCCATAACATACATAAACAGTTAAGGTGTTTTATTAGCGATTTATTTATTCAAATTATGTTTTTCTCTTGTAGGAAGATGTAGAT
>JASANM010398561.1:0-10952 GCA_031753655.1 Desmognathus santeetlah | reverse complement strand
AGCTATTTATGTGGGAATTATGCAGACGTGTGGTGTTTACAGGAGACGCACTTGAAGGCTGAGGATAGTGGGAAAATACGCAAGCTTGGAAGCAGTAGTGCTGTTTCTAGCAGTCCATGTTTGGCCTCTGCTGGTGTGGCAATTATTTGCAGTACTTCCCGATGCCGGATAATAAAGCGTGAATCGGATAAGCAGGGACGCTGGGTAGCGGCACTAATTGAATGTATGAATGTTACAACGATGGTGGTCTCAGTGTATGGTCCTATACAAGATAGACAAGAGATGTGGATGGCCATTGCTTTAGCGGTTTCAGCATGGCAGGGCATATGCATAATAATGGGTGACTTCAACTGTACTCTAGAGCCTGAATTGGATAAATCTAACTCAAATCCAATGCAGCAAAAGCCCCGCACGGCAAATGCTACCAATCGGCTAAAGACTATTTAAGACGTAGTTGATGTGTGGAGAATGATAAATGGATTGCAACGAGATTATTCATATTATTCCGCGCCACATAGGCTGTATGTTAGAATTGATCTAGCTCTTATATCTCGACAGCTAGTTGCAGAGGCTACAGCTCAATATTTAGGGATAGCAATAACAGATCATACCCCGCTAGCTATTAGTATCAAACTGCCTGGCACTGTAATTAATCCACAGCATAGGTGGTTTTTTGATCGGGCAGATCTAAAAGATCCAAATTTTTTGCTATATATTTGCACTTGAACAAATGAATTCATAGACATAAATATCCACACGGCTCCCTTAAGGATAGTGTGGGATTAAGTTTAAGTTTAAGTTTAATACATTTAACGTGCGCTACGCCCATGGGCCTCTGCACACGAAAATCGAGGGCACCAAAGTCAAGGTAAAAACAAGCGCAATCCAGGAGAGGGCCGGGTCGTACATCGGTAAAACAAGATAAAAGGTTAAAATGTTAAAACGGTTACATGTGGGAAACATTAAAATCCAAAACATATCTAGCCATTAAAACATCAAAACCAAGAAACGTCATTAAAATCAAGTCGGAAAGTTAAAAAAATGAGTCTTCACGGCTCTCTTAAAAGCAGAAATGTCAGCTATGGCTCTCGTGTCTTTGTGAAGGGCATTCCAAGTGGTGGCTGCTTGAGTGGCAAACCTTTGACCTCCAAAGGTGGCGAGCTTGAATTTCTCACACACAAGTCTGATCTCTGTGGAGGATCTGAGTGTGCGCCCAGGCTCCCTGATCTTGACTACGTCACTCAGATACTGTGGAGCTTTACCATGAAGGCAGTTATGGGTCACCGAAAGAAGTTTGTGCCGTATCCTATCTTTAACTGGGAGCCAATGGAGGCTCCTCCTGTGCTCTGAGATGTGTTGTCGTCTGTCCACGCCGGAGACCACCCTGACTGCATCATTCTGTATCGTCTGCAGCGTGGACAACACTTTGTTGGAGGAGCCGGCATACAAGGAATTGCAGTAATCAAGGCGGGAGTTCACTAATGCTCCCGCTACACGTGCTAAGTTGTTATTAGACAAAAAAGGTTTTATTTGCCGTAGTAACTTCAAGATGTATGAGCAGGTGGATTTAACTTGTAATGCTTGTTTATGCCATAGGAGGCTAGAGTCTAAACAGATCCCAAGGGTCTTGACTGAGGATAGAGTGGGAATTTTGTGACCTTCAATGGTAAAGTGCTCGTATGCTTTTGTAAGATTAGCCAGCTTCTGCCTAGTGCCCAGAATAATAAGCTCAGTTTTGTTGTCATTGAGCGCTAACTGGTTTTGGGCCATCCAGGTTTGTATGGTCTTAAATACTGCCTGGACTGCACTGGAGTCTTTCTCATAGCTTCCTGACAGAGGCAGGTACAGCTGCGTGTCGTCGGCATAATTTGTATAACCTATCCCCTGACGATCAAGTTCATCGAACAGGGGACAGGTATAGAGATTGTAAAGTACCGGCGACAGGCAGGATCCCTGGGGTACTCCACAGACCAGGGGAGCCGGATCTGAGGAAAATGAACCCGAGAAAACTCTAACGGTTCTCTCGGACAGGAAAGACTGGATCCAAGTGGCAGCCTCCACAGAAAAAAAGAAGTATTCTTTCAACCTGGCGACCAAAAGGTCGTGGTTGACCAGGTCGAAAGCTGCGCTAAGATCAAGGAGTAGCAACAGCACAGGTCTTCCCCCATCAATTATTTTGCAGATATTTTCCTTTAAATCGAGCAGAGCTGTCTCCGTACCATAGTTCCTCCTGAAGCCAGATTGACGAACATTCAAGCAATTGAAGCGATGTAAGTGCTCCAAAACCTGGATATAGGCCAATTTATCCAGAATCTTCAGAAAGAAGGAGACATTGGTGATAGGTCTAAAATTTGATGGATCTTTCGGGTCCAGTGTGGGTTTCTTTAATAAAGGAGTAATCCACGATTGTTTGAGACATGAAGGCACTCTAGATGTAGCAAAGGAAATGTTAGCCAACTTAGTAAGGTAGGGGGCAAGGAGGTCCAGGGAATCCTGAATGATCTTGGCATTACAAGCATCACCTTTGCATGATGTGGGCTTCATGTTTTTGACAACGTTCGTAAGTTCAGCCACTGTGATGGGTCTAAAATGAAAAATCTCATTAGGGCCTGTAGGGGAGGGTAAAGGAGGGGGAGGCGTACATATAGGAGCAGCTGAGTTGAGGGTCTTCAGTCTGGCCGAAATGGCTGTCATGTGTTTGTTAATTTTGCTTTGAAAAGCATCGTGGATATCCTGGCATTGTTGGGAGTTGATGATATTGGTGGGAGAGACAGCTAAATTACCTTCAAGCTCCCGAACAATGCGAAATAATTCGCGAGAATCGGAGGCCGCAGATTGTATCCGTGAATTAAAATGTTCTGCTTTAGCAGAAGTGATGGCACATTTGTAAGCTTTAGCAGCTAAAGCATACTGAGTTCTGGACTGAGAGCTAGCATGTCTCCTCCAGTGTTTCTCTGCTGCTCTCTTTTCTTGCCTGGCTTTAATAATGGCGTCATTAAACCAGCTTTTATCCTTAGTCTCAGGTTTGGATAACCTCAAACATTCAGGGGCAAGTGTGTTCACTGTGTCATTGGCAACTGAGCGTAATGTGTTGGCGATAGCCTCAATGTCGGTAAGATCTTTGATACAATCAAGCTTGGGTTTTGCTAAAGTAGCAAAGGTAAGAGGGGTAACTTTTTTAAAATTTCTAGATAGTTTTACAACTCTTTTGTTAATAGTTTTGTGAGTAAGATCTGCTAATGGAATTGAGAAATTTATCAGGAAGTGATCAGACCAAGGGCAGATTGTTATACTGACGTCTAGGATGTCAACATTATGGGTTAAAACCCAATCCAGCGTCCGCCCGTGCTCGTGGGTAGATGTATTAATGTGCTGGTGGAAGCCAAGGGCAGTCAGAGCGTTCAAGAGAGCACGACCTTTGGTGTCCTCTGGGCTCCTGGCGCAAAAATTAAAATCTCCTAATATTAAGACTTTGGAATCAGTTTTGAGATTGGTGGTGATTACGTTGAGGAAGAGTTCCTCAAACG
This sequence comes from Desmognathus santeetlah, assembly GCA_031753655.1. NCBI lineage: Eukaryota > Metazoa > Chordata > Amphibia > Caudata > Plethodontidae > Desmognathus > Desmognathus santeetlah. Next base: position 7,425 of record JASANM010398561.1, on the reverse strand, counting down.
TGGGAATGTCCGGTGGTGGTCTATACAAAACCAGGCATGTGAGCGTGGTGTTATGGTCAATCAAGATTTTTGTCAGCAGAATATCACAACTGGGGATGATAGCTGACTCAATAGTATGGATATCAAGGGAACTTTTAGCTAGTAGGGCCACGCCACCTCCCGAAGTATCCTTCCTGTCCTGTCTGAATAATTGGTAGCCTGCTGGTGTGGCCATGGCCGCGGCATGATTGGATGCATTATGTAGCCATGACTCTGAGATGGCGAGCATATCCAGGTCATGGTCTGTGGTGAGATCTAAGATCTCGGTACAGTGCTTAACTAACGAGCGGGTATTTAAAGCAGCCAATTTGAGATGTTTACATGGGGGCCTAATGAGTGCTTTGTACAGCGTGCGGCTATTAGGGGGTTCCACAAACTCAGCAAATGAGACAGGGTGAAAGGAGGAAATAAGGGAGGCAGCGAGGGGCTGAGGCAAGGTGTTAATAGGTCTCGATTCAACTGAACAAGGCAGAGGGAGGGAGGAGACCCAGTCGCCGTGCCCTGGCTGGGTAAGGCTGTTCCAAAAGGAAAGCGCCTCCTGCCAGGACGGGGAAAGCGAGACCAGTGATAGGGAGTCCATGCCTGAAATTAAATTGGCAGACAGTGAGTACCTAAGTGGGCCGTCAGGCGTCTGGGAGTTGTAGTCTTTATGTACTTCCTAGTTGCTTGTTAGTGCACCTAAGCTTAAGAGGCAACCTTGTGCGTAACAAGGGCCAGTACACAACTGATCTAGAGTGGTAATGTAGCGTTGGTAAACACAAAGAGATGCAAAGATTCCTCTAGGACTGGAGCCTACTTCTAAAAACAATTTGTGCAGGTTTAAAATCAACTTAAAAACTGATTCCTTTGAAAACTACACAGTTTCAAGGGCAGGTAAAAAATTGATTCTTTAAGAGTAGGGAAGGCAAGGATGTAAACACAGTCAGATTAGGAACTTAGGTAAAAGTGTGAACAATATAACATTAATAGAATCAGATTTTAAATATTAGGTAACAAATCGCACTGTGCAAAAAGGCAAGTATAAGGCACTGTGCAAAAGATGGCAAAAGTTAAACACTGTGCAAGGATAGCAAATGCAAAGCAGCAAAGTACAGTACAGAACTTAATTCAAGGCCCAAACTGAACAATTTATAGAGTGGTGTGGCTATAGAGCTTGACACATATGTATTTCAAGCAGAGCGGGAGACAGAGGCAGCTGGGGAGAGAAATAAAGGAACCTCACGTAAAAATTTACCAACCAAACGGGTCAGGAGATTGACCGCAGTAGAACTTGCAGGGACAATATAATAATCTTCTTGCTTCGAGTTAGTATACAGTGGGAAAGAGCAAGCAGATCAGCGTGGCGGCTCTCGGCTTAACCAGCGCGGACTGGCGCAGACTGGCCCGTAATCCTGGCCCTCACGCGCCGGCGTGAAATTAAAGGCTGGAGGGCTTATGGGTAATGTAGTTTGTAGTGGGCGAATATATGGCGGCAAAGTCCCTAAGCTTACAGAGGCTAGGAGAGCCAATACAAAACTATGCTAGAAGCTGGCAGGTATTAAGAGGCAAGAAATCAGTATAATTGATATTTGTAAAAAGGCACAGATAAACGTTGTAGAGGCGGCTGAAATGGAGCAAAACAGGAAAAAACAAGGTTTAATATAACTCCCTACTGAGTAATTGATCAAATGCAAAAGAGCACAGCTAATGAATCGGGTTTCTAAATACGACAGCAGCAGAATATTTTAAAGTGCAAGTACAGTTTTATTCCAGGAATGTTAAAATGCAAATGCGGTTTATAAAAGCAGTTGCTAAAGTGCAGATGCAGTTTTAAAAACAATGACAAGCAATTCGTAATGGACAATAAAAGCGTAATGAATAGCACAGAGCACAGAGCAATAATGGTCCAATGAGAGCAAATGATATGAGCAGGTGAGCAGCAATCAATTGTAGCAGTGTTATGGCATACCTGAGGTGACTGAGGACTGAAAGCCTATATATAGACTGGCGCAGACTGGCCCGTAATCCTGGCCCTCACGCGCCGGCGCTAACGCGCCGCCGACGTGAAATTAAAGGCTGGAGGGCTGTCATCAAAGAATTTACCATCTTTTGGTTTGTCAAAGAAATTTGCACCCCGATACTATGGTCCATTTCGTATACAAAGAATGATAAATCCAACCGTGGCTCGCCTAATATTACCTTCTACTTGGAAGATTCATCCATCATTCCATGTCTCTCACCTCAAACCATTAATCTCAGGAAAATTTGCAAATCGTATTCCACCACACCCACCACCTATCCTCGTGGACGGTTCTCGGGAATATGAAGTACGTGCCATCCTTAACTCCAGATGGTGTAGAGGAAAGATCCAATACCTGGTGGCTTGGAAGGGTTATTCCTCGGCAGAAAATTCATGGGAAGCAGCCACAAACGTGCATGCTCCAGCACTGGTCAGGAAGTTCTACCTACAGAATCCGGACAAACCAGGATCCCCAAAAAGGAGTCATACTGTTACACGGCATCCGCCGCGCAAGCCAAGTTCAGTGTTCCGGCGTCAGTGCGCCGGCCCACCCACGTCCGTGGACACAAGACCAGAAACCACTACTACCTATCAACAGACATTCGTACCTGTAAACTCCAGGTGTTCCCAACGCGCGGCCTCTCGCACTTCCCGCTATGGCTCTCCTTCACTTGCCGTGTCTCTGTTGATGAAATTACAGCGCCGTAGTCACTGTGCGTTAGACACGGCGTTTCCTCCAATCACAATCCTGGATACAACGTCAGAAACCATTCTAAGCCAATCAGCTTCGCTCTCTTTGTAAGACCTGTTCCCATTGGACTATTCCCCTTTGGACACGCCCATCTGCCAATATCAATCACCGGGGCGCTTTCTATCATTGCGTCTCAGTGTTTCCTTCACGACGCTGTGTTTCCCGTTCTCTTTCCTTCCTCTTATCCCTACTATCCCTTTCCTCAGTTCCCTGCTCAGTGTGTCTAGCTCCTTCCTGAAGTATCTCGCCTTCCACCACTGGACTTCAGTTTCCTGCATCACTGGACTACAGTATCCTGCATTTCAACTGCTTCCACGTCTGCCTTCTGCTGTATCCGCTCTACGGAACTTCATCCTGCCAAGGGTTTTTTACAAAGGTCTTGCCCTTTTTTCCCTTGTTTGTACTTCACCGCTGACGCCAATAAGTTTACTACTTGGTGACAGTGGAGGAGTTACACTTCGGCATTCCAGCCCAGGACAGCAGGTAAGCGCTCGCCATTACAGGCTGAGACGCCAACAAAACATTACAATGGCTACCTCGGAAGAGTTAACCAGGGCGGTACAACACCTCACCCAACAGGTGAACGCCCTTCAGGTAGAAAACCAGAAACTACGCCATTTGGTGGATAACCGGCCTCCACCGGTTATAAACAACGCTATAAACGTTCTGCCACCAGTAGCCAAACCGGCCTCTGGGCCGTATTCTGGAGATTCTCACAAGATAAAGGAATTTTTGCAGGCGTGCCATGTGCAGTTCATGTTGTATGCTACCCAATTCCCAACGGATACCACTAAGGTGGCATATATAATCAGTAATCTTACTGGCAATGCCCTGGCCTGGGCTTCTCCACTAGTAAATGCGGAGGATCCCATGATGGATGACCTTGATGACTTCGAAACGGCTTTTAAGGCCATGTTCCAAAGAACTTCCTGTGTCTTGGCAGCAGAAGAAGCCTTATTGGATCTTGCACAAGGCACTAGAGATGTGCTTTCATATGTGTCTAAGTTCCGTGCTTTAGCGGCTGAAACTAATTGGAATGACTCAATACTGATTACATGTTTCAGACGTGGTCTTAAGGATGAACTGAAGGACGAATTGGCACGCATGGACCGTCCTACTTCTCTTCAACATTTAATCGAATCAACCTTACAACTCGAATTTCGTCTACAAGAAAGAAGACAAGAAAGGAGACGTGTTCCCGTCTTTGCCCCCAGACGATCAAATAAGGTTTCGGACGCTCCCACTACTACATCTAACGACTCGAGTGAAGAACCGATGCAGGTAGATGCAGTGAGAGGTCCTTTAACGGCTGAAGAACGGCAACGTCGACGAAGTAATAATCTATGTCTTTATTGTGGGGATTCACGACATCTACTAAGGAACTGTCCTATTTGCCCCGCCAAGAAGTCGGGAAACTAGCGGACTCCACAGGGATCGGGGAGCGATTGTGGAGTCAGGAACCTCAACTTCCCTTAAAGGCCACACAAACCATTCAGGCTACTACCGCCTTGTTTACATTACGAGCTACTTTACTACGTGCCACGGAAACTATACCAGTTCTGGCGCTAGTTGATTCTGGAGCTGGAGGACTGTTTCTCGATGCACAATGGGCACAGGAACATCGAATAACAGTCGTGTCTAAGGAGTCACCTGTACAGGTCCAGACCATAGATGGTTCGCCTATAGTATCTGGCCCAATACTTCAACAAACCACACCAATGGAATTAAGAATTGGAATGCATCGAGAAGGTGTGGAACTGGATTTGATCAAATCCCCTCATTACCCACTAGTCTTAGGCCTACCCTGGCTCCGTCTCCATGATCCTATCATTCGATGGTCCAAAGGAGTGATCATGTTTGCTTCAGACTTTTGCCTGGATGGATGCATTCAGCAACCTACCACAGCCAATATTGACCTTATTGATCAAGACAATAACGGACTCACTTTGGGGAATATACAGTCAGAGATCCCTAATGAATACCAAGAGATGAAGAGTGTATTCGAAAACCCACCTGCCAAGGAGTTACCACCTCACCGCAATTATGATTGCCGAATTGAATTAATGCCTGAGGCAGTGGTTCCTTTTGGGCGAATATATCGACTAACACCAACAGAGAAGGAGGTCTTACGAGGTTATTTACAGGAACATCTTCAAAACGGATTAATACGGTACTCAAGATCACCTGCAGGGGCACCCCTTTTTTTTGTGTCCAAGAAGACAGGTGATTTACGTCCCTGTATTGATTTCAGAGGGTTAAATAAGGTTACCATTCGTGATCGATATCCACTGCCCCTCATTCAGGACATCATAGCTGCAGTGCAGGATGCTAAAATATTCACAAAGCTGGATTTACGTGGAGCTTATCACCTTCTGAGAATACATACAGGTGATGAATGGAAGACAGCATTTCGCACACCTTTTGGTTTATTTGAGTACGCAGTTATGCCTTTTGGATTGGTTAACGCTCCTTCTATTTTTCAACGTTTTATGAACTCTTTATTTTCTGATCTTTTACAAGTCTCGGTGGTGGTATATTTGGATGACATTTTGATTTTTTCACCTGATTTGAAGACTCATATGGAACACACTAAACAAGTTGTAGGAAGACTTCAACAAAACCGACTTTACTGCAAACCAGAAAAATGTTTATTTTCTACCACTTCTATCGAATACTTAGGTTACGTTTTTTCTCAACATGGGATTGCCATGGATCCAAAGAAGATTGCTGCAGTAGTAGATTGGCCTCGCCCTCATGATATTACTACGGTTCAGAGATTTTTGGGGTTCGCCAATTATTACCGTCCCTTCTTGTCTCACTTCGCAGAATTGGCAGCACCGCTCTGTTTTTTGACCCGTAAGGCTGTTCCTTTTATCTGGGGTCATGCACAGGAAAACGCTTTTGAGAAACTAAAGAAGACTTTCACTACTGGTCCAGTGCTAGCACCTCCAAATGATTTAACCCCGTTCTACATACAGACCGATGCATCTGATATAGCTTTGGGAGCGGTCCTTCTTCAAGAAATGGAAGACAAATTGGAACACCCAGTTGCTTTCTACTCCCGTATGTTTTCATCAGCAGAGAGAAACTATTCCACTATGGAAAAGGAACTTCTAGCCATAGTGGTGGCATTACAACAATGGAGACATCATTGTTTAGGAGCTCGCCATCCAATCATCATACGTACAGATCACAAAAACCTGAGATATTTTGAGACCGCCAGCTGTAAGAACGGTAGACAAGCACGTTGGGCACTCTTTTTGTCCTCGTTTGACCTAAAGATCATTCACATTCCTGGTTCTGAGAATATCATGGCGGATGCCTTGTCACGAAGATATTATGATAGCACTGTACCACAGGATAAACCAACTACTCTCCTAAGACCCGAAGTGTTCATTCATTTGGCCCAACCATTTTTAGAGAAAGTCAAGGAATCAACCAAGACCAGACTTAATCACTGGCTCCTAAAACCACGTGTCACTCTTAGAGATGGGCTTCTGTTTAAAGATACGAAACTTATCGTATTGGATCCTTCATTGCAGAGGCTTTTACTGTGCTTGTTTCACGATTCCCCTTCATCAGGACATCGGGGAGTTCAAGGAACGTTAGAGCTAATACGACGATCATTTTGGTGGCCATCTATTTCTCCAGACGTCAACCAGTATGTTTCTTCATGTAGGGTTTGTGCTCAGTTCAAGGTACCTCGTACCAAGACACCAGGTCTGTTAAGACCATTACCTGTACCTTTACGTCCTTGGGACACCATCGCTATGGACTTTGTGGTAGATCTGCCTCCCTCTGAAGGGTTTACAGTAGTGTTTGTCACCATAGATCTGTTTACAAAGACTGGTCACTTTGTGCCTTTGAAAACCTTACCAACAGCACGTCAGCTAGCCCAGGTGTTTCTGATGAATATCTATCGATTACACGGCCTGCCACTCAGCATAGTTTCGGATCGTGGCTCACAGTTCATATCTAAATTTTGGACGGCTCTGTGTTCAGCGTTACACGTCAACCGACTTTTGTCCTCTGGCTACCATCCCCAGACCAACGGCAGTACCGAAAGACTAAACCAAACCATGCTAACTTATCTACGCTGCTATGTAAACCTTCTACAAGCTAACTGGGTCTCGTTCTTACCATTGGCGGAGTTCGCATATAACAACTGCGTTCATTCATCCAGCAAGGTATCTCCTTTCTTTGCATCTTATGGGTTGCATCCACGTGCCTTACCTTTGGACCTCCAAACAAACACTGTGGTACCACAAGTCTCTATTCACTTACAGGAGATCAAGGAGAACAGGAACAAGATACACGAAGCATTGCTCAAATCCCAGATAGCTATGACAAGAACAGCAAACCGTCATAGAAGAGCGGCACCATGCTATAAACCTGGGGATCAAGTATGGCTGTCGTCTAAGAATTTACCATCCTTTGGTTTGTCAAAGAAATTTGCACCCAGATACTATGGTCCATTTCGTATCCAAAGAATGATAAATCCAACCGTGGCTCGCCTAATATTACCTTCTACTTGGAAGATTCATCCATCATTCCATGTATCTCACCTCAAACCATTAATCTCAGGAAAATTTGCAAATCGTATTCCACCACACCCACCACCTATCCTCGTGGACGG
>JASANM010387480.1:0-11107 GCA_031753655.1 Desmognathus santeetlah | reverse complement strand
ATGCGGTGTGTTTGTTTGCGGCGTATTTACATAGATCCGTTAATACAAATAAAGAAGGTTTCTCTTCAATCAACAGGTCATTAAATTCATCAGCATGTTTAGTAATAGACTACACATTAAGCAAGCAAAATTGATCTGGGCAGATAGGTATTGCTTCCTCCACAACCATTGAAGGAGGAGGTGGCTGTTTTGATGTGTTAGGTAGCTGAGGTGTATTCAAACTAAAAAGGGTAGCCAAATGAGAGAGAATGGTATTAGAAGTTAGTAGACAAACACAATTACCCTGTGAGGTATCAATAGAAGACCCAAACTGGCCCTAACTAGCTCCTCCTTCTGCATCCTTACTCTGCATCTGCCACACACATCTGCCATGCAGCTTATAGCCCTAGCTCTTTTTATACTCTTCACCTGCATCCCTAGCTCCTCCCGAGACCCCTCATTGGCCACAACCCTAGTCCTAACCAACCCTACCGCTGCCACACACCTATATGATGTGAGTACTTGAGGGCTGGGAGGTATGTCCAGGTACATGTGAGTTCCTGTGCTCCTGCTGCTGCTACTGTAGACTGGCCCCATCTCTGCCCCTGAGGCTCCTTTGCCTGTGCCTGTTCCAAGATGGACTGGGGGTGGGCGGCCACTTTACCATTCCTGGCTGTGGAAAACCCACGGTGTCGAGAAGGGAGGTACACGCTGTCATCTGTGCAGCTTCAGATGCTGTAGGTGTCACAACCCACTGTCACAACCCCCAAACTACCCATACCCAGGTACCCTACCTTACAGGCCATAGGTTAGTAGAAGCTGCATAAGTGAATGTTAATACACTAGTTGTAAATGGGTTAGTGTATAGTGCACAGCATAGTTCTAGTTTCTAGTTTACCTTCCTAGTAGTTTTAGCTTAAGTAGTAGTTTAGGTATAAGGCATTAGCCATTAGCCATTAACAATTAAGAGTGTCCTTCATGGGACACCGTAGCTGCTGCAGGGATGCTTCCCCTCCAACATTCTAAACTGCCTCTGGGGCATCGCTTTAGCAACTGCCTACCAAGGCACCCAGACGTGTTGGTGACACTCTCCCCCTCAGCCTACACACAGACTCCGAAATCCCGTATTTGGACACTCTGTCTCTAAGGCGCACTGAAGGTACTGTGCCAGGGACGCTGCCGACACTCTGGTGTCATCCGCTGATTTTTTTGTTAAGCTAGCTCGCTCCTTCAAAAGGGCCGCGGTCTCCCTGACCTCAGGGTCAACGGGCCGGGGGCCCTCAACGCGTGCTCGGCCCTCGCCGGGCCTGCACCCGCACCACCACATCCCCCTCCCCCCCTCGCAGGACAACACGCGGCAATCTCCGAGCCACGAGGTGGCAGTACGAAAGCCTAACCGCCGCCACTTCAGGCCTGCCACCATCAAAGTTCCTCACCTCGGCTGGGCAGCACCACCTCCTCACTCCCCGGATTTCAGCAAAGGACTTCCTCTGCCAGGGCCAGCCTCCTCAGTCAGCCGCTGTCCCCAGTGGTGGAAAGCACACCCTGCACCAAGAGCTGCTCCAAGACTCCTCCACCCGGCGCCGCCCTCCTCCAAGCTGAGAGTCCAGTAAAGGGGAGGGGGCTTCACCCTGCAAGGTGGGTTGTAGGAAGGGTACATGAACTAGAGGCCAGAAACTAAAGGGGTCCTCCATCTCTTTCAGGTCAACCCCAACACCTGGTCCCAGAACCGAGACGGGAGTCGCAGCCAAGGCCTCCATCCACCCACCACCATCCCGACCGGGTCAAGTCAAAGCCATCACCACCCAACCTACCTCCTCACACCTATACCTTCCTCCACAGGCGGCGCCGGCCTCTTGGGACCTGAGCTTGCCTCCGTCCCAGGTGGCAGCCCTCGCCACAAGCCTCGGCCACAGATTCTGGCACAACCTTCTCAGCCATTTCAACCACCAAGTAAGTGTTTAGAGCTCAACATGCATGCATTGTGACAGTAGGGGCACAAAGTCCCTGCCTTGTGAGAATGGCCCCGTCTTTCGGGCAAGTTGTTACTGCAGCCTTGGTGCATTGTGGGACTGGTAGTACTTTTGGTGACGCAATGTTGATCAGCCTCAAGGAAATAACGTGTAGATGCCTTTGTTCTGCTTTTTCTGATTGAAGCATTCCACAACTGAAATTTCTGTACCTCTTCACTGCAGTTGTTACTGGAACCCTGTATTGTATTGACATTTGGGGTTGCCCAAATCCTCCAGCTCTCATTTAATATTTCTCTTGTTCACGTCCTGTGGGTCATTCTTAGGCTCACCCTCTCAGCATCCAGAAAAGTGGTACTGCTCTCAATTTCTTACTCTGAGATCAGAAGGCCATTTACAGCATCTTGGTGAAGCCGCTCGACTGCATGACTTGTGCACTAAAAACAACAAACTATCCCAACCAGGAAGGGTACCCCATCTAGGGAAGCCTTCAGACAGGAATTAAGTGCAGTTGCCTGCTAGCTTGCCTCCTGCGTGAGTGATGATTGCCAGTCGCATAGACAACCTTTCCATCAGTGTCTTTGCTGGCCTTTATTGCTACTATGCCAGCTGCTGTGTCAGTGACTCTGCCTTCACTGTGTCTCTGTTCCTCGTTGAGGCACCCTCACAGGGTCAACAGCCTGGATTTTTGACTCCTTGCATGTAGGTGTCGGCTTCATTGCCAAATGTTACGAGGTTCACTTTTATGCCATTGTTAGGAGACACCTGATGTGGAGGTCAAAACTGTACTTCCTTCTTCCTGGCATGCGCTTGAGAGGGCAGCTGACAATTTAAAACGGAACTGTCATCATAATGAATACAAGAAAAATATACGTGTTTTGTAAAGAGCATTACAAACTAGCTATACTTTCTTTTTTCCATTTTTCATTAAAATGTTTTATTTGTATAGTTTTATTGTCAAAATGTGATGGGATGTTTTTTTTAGCTGCAATTCCACACCTCAGCACTAGAGGGTATCAAGGGTTATGTACATGAAAGCTCTATGCAGCTATTTTTGTGTCTGAATTTTGACCGAGGAAGTCAAGGTAATGGACTATTTTAAAAGTGTAATTACTGTAAATCTAAGCATTTTTCAAACGAATGACAAATTACAATTCTGTGTAAGTTTTGAAGGAGAATGTAAAGAGCTAAAGAATTGATAGCCGTGATTGAGCCTTTTTAATCACTTGATATTTTCAACTGCTTGCCAACCATCTGGCCTTTCTGAAAGTTTCATCTACAGAGATTTTAATGTACACACAAGAATAAAAAGGATCACAGTTTAGTTTTTTTTAAAATGAAAAATACATTTCATTGAAGGATCATTTATCAGCTCTTCCAATATGTTTATATTACTAGTCATTCTTTTTTCAGTTCTTAAAATCACATTTTCTTGATTTACCTTTACATATCAAACCTGTTTTGTGTCGTGTAGAAAGATGTATCATGACTAAATAATAGTCAACATGATCATTTTGATGTCAGAACTTTTGTTGAGATGTTATTGCTAGAGAATGAAATAGAAAACATATTCTCCTCGACTTTTACTGTTTTCCAACTATGGTGTACCAGCAAGTTGGCTTTGCATATCAAAAATCAGAGTCAACAATTTGTAAGTCAACCAAAAGGTGATTGATTACAAGACATTGAATTTATTTTTGGTTAACTTCTTTGTTGAATTTGATTTCAGTAGAAACTATTTCCTTTATTTCCTTTGTTCTCATTATCCTCTTTCATCTAGTTGCCTGTCTGTTAACTTAGGTCAAAGCATGACAGGTCACATCCAATCAATCCTATTGTTGTGGGGATGTCTTAATTCAATGAATTAAACCCCTCCATTTTGACTATTCTGAGAGTGGTTACTGGGCTGAAATGAATTGCATTTGTTGAATAACAAAGAGGATAGTCGACTGAACATAGATCCCCACATTATTTGCCCATTTACTGTTTGAGGCAACTCAAAAGATTTTGTTCCTTGATCATGGGATTGTATCCGCATGTGTTATATATATTATATTTAGGCTTTGCCAAATAGGTCTGCTCAGCCGAAGTATGGTTTTCTTTGAATTTCATGAAAAAGGGTGTACTCATGGGCGGATTGAGTAATCTGATCAAATTCCCGGTGGGCTGTAGCAGCAGAGGGCCGCTGGGTTGCCACATAGCTGTGGGTCATAAATGAGCCTACTGACAGGCTACAGGGAAGCATAGACTTTAGACAGACTTCCACCGTGTGTAGGGGGTATCCTGTAAGGCTGTATATTTCTTTCTTTCTTTCTTTCTTTCTTTCTTTCTTTCTTTCTTTCTTTCTTTCTTTCTTTCTTTCTTTCTTTCTTTCTTTCCTTTTTTCCTGTCTTTTCTTCTCCTTATTTTCATTGTTCTTTATTTCCTTCCCTCTTCTCTTGCCCTTGTTTCCACTATGCTTCCTCTTTCCCTCCTTTCTTCCTTTCTTGCTCTCATGTTCTTCCTTCCCTTCTTTCATTTTTCTCTTTTCCTGTTTATTTTCTTTGTAGTTTCAAATGCTTTTTTCTTCCTTCCTTTTTCTTTCTCCCTGCCTTGCTCTCTCCCTATCTTCTTCATTCCTTCCCTCCATTTTTTCTTTTTAAGTATTTCATCCCCCTCTCACCTCTATTTTATTTCATTCCACACCTCTCATCTACTCTATTTCGCTCCACTTCTCTCATCTTTTTTCCTCCACTCCCCTCCTCTTTCACTGCTCATCTTGTCTTTCAGACCTCTTTTTCTTTTCTGTTTCTCTCCTCTCCTTTGTCTCCTCTGTCACACTCCTCTATTCTCCTTCAATCTTCCCCTTCTCTCCTCTCCTCTTTCTCTCCTCTCTCTCACTTTCTTTTTCTCTCTTTCATCGCTTTTCCTCCTTTACTCTTTTTCCTCGCTTATCCTCCTCTCCTCTTTCCTAGTAATTCCTCTTTTCCTCACCTTCCTCGCATGTCCCCTCCTCTCTTTTTTCACTTCACCGCCTTTCCTCTCTTTCCTTGTTTCTTTTCCTCTTCTCTCCTTTCTCTTGTTCCTCCTCGCCTCTCTTTTACCCTACTCCTCTCTTTCACTCCCCACTGGTATCCTCTTTTCTTCTCCCCACTTGTTCATGCTACTTTTTATCCAGGAGAAAAGAGGAAAGGCGAGGTGAGGAAAAGCTTGTCTCATGCTACTTTTCCCTACTTCAATCCTCTCCTTTCCCGTCGCCTAGCCTCTCCCTTCCTTTCTTCTGTCCTCTACTCCTCCTTCTCGCCTTTCCTCCTTGTGTGACGTGGCAGGTTGGCCACATTCGAACGTGACGCAATGTGCCTGAGACATGGCAGCCTTGAAATGGCAGCGATAGCCTGCTTCATCCATCATATATTATATAGAAAAGCAGGCGGGGGAGTGGAAACAACTACTGTGGCATGGGTACTGCGCATAAGGTTATGTTACACTTTTGCCACCCGTCCCATCAGGCCTGGGGGACCACAAGAGGGGCACAGAGAGAAAACCACAAGAGGGGCACAGAGGGAGTCGCAGCACATAGGAAAGCCAGTGCAATGGTGGCATTCGCAGGAGTCTGGGACGTCCCATTGTATCGCACTAACCAACTAAGAGTTAGTAGGACTGAGCTTAAGGTGCTGTTATGGACTACTATCAGATGGGAAATGTGGGCTGCCTCAGATTTTTTTCCAGGGCTGTTTTCAATTCCCAATCCGCCCCTGGGTGTACTGGCTCTCCTTAAAGTTTATTTCATTAGCTACTGCACTGTTTCAGCCATTTGTTTATAATTGTAAGGCCATTTGACAGTAATCAATGAGTGTTTGTGTTATGTGCCTTACTGTTCAGAACATGGTAATAATATATTAATTTGCTTCAGATGGAACCCTCTGTAACTTAAGAAAACCAAAGGATACAGTACTTGTCTATCACCTGAATTTAGTCTGCCAGTCAGTGAAAACAGGAAGTAAATGATGTACTTATGAGATATATGTGAACAAAAGAATGAGCCTTGATATTCGCCTTGATATTCGCCTTGATCATCTTTTACAGGGGATTGAAGAAATTATGCTTGATGACCAAGATGAAACTAAGAGAGGGGTAAGGTGCATTTTTTCATTTTTACTGTGCGCTTGTATGTACGTTTCAGCAATGTATTTAATGTATTTTCTATAGTGCATTATCTGTGTGTGTATTATCCTAGTAGTACCAGAAAGATAGCATCTACATTCACATCGTCCTAGACCCCATCCATCCCTTTATATGGCATTTCTACCCTATCAAGAAACTGGTACAAAGTACTGTTTACAACTAAACATTTTATGAAAAAATCAATTCTGGATGTCTCAGATGCCTTACCTACAAGCAGCTCTTTTATTTTCACATTCCTGTTGCTTTACTGTACTGTATTAGTATTTCTTTCATTGACAACAAAATTGGTACTGCTGCTATGTATAAGGATGCTGCTACCTGTTTATTCTCAGCACTTTACACTATTCCTGCCCAAAAAACTGCTGTGTTAGTAAGTGGGATATGCTAAATATTGACTTTCTCGCCTTACTTTATTACCCATGGAGGCAAGCATGACTACTTTAGTGGTAAGTGTGAGGTTTCTTTTTTGCACCCTGAGATTACCGGCAGTGCTGTCATGAAGTAAGAGTTGTGAGGAGGCTTCCAGAAGGGAGGGCAGTTGATCCTAGATGTCATTTCCTGTCCCACATTTTCGTAAATTGCCATAGTATTAAATAGAAAAAAAAACCACCAACAAGGAGAACCCAATAACCCTCAAATCAACCAGTAATGGGTACAAGTACAAACACTAGCAAAGCACTGGGAGAGGGATACATTTAAATTTAAAATATGCAGTGTCTCAGGGAGAAAACTGGATATTAATAAGAAAAAGCAATACACTTAGTTGTCAGGAACAATACGTGGTGTAGTGAATGGAACAAGGAGAGCAAATTAATGAAAAAAGTATAAATGACTTTATTTACATATACAACCTGTAAATAAATAAAATACACAAAACATGAAAAACATTAAACAAGACAATTTAACAAGCAGTCAAAAACATGAATAGTGGATGGGCAGAGCCAGATAGAACACAGGGCGCAAACCTGCACCACTTATGCATGAGCGCCACTCAATATAGATGCAACTGTCCTAATTAAGGAATACAGAGAATTGAATCCGCCGTTGAAGAAAATTAAAGGCGCTTGAACAGAGGAAGAAGGCCAACAGACTGTTTCGGTTCACGTGCAGTAATTCATTGCAGAACCATCATCAAGGCAAAGGGATACAATAGAAAATAGACAGGTCGTTGTATTGACTTCTCACGCTGCACACATATCGCAGCAGTCAAACAGCAAGAAGGAAACAGGCTGATGTGGGCTAGTCAAGGCTCACATAAAGGAGCTGTCAAATCAATGTAATAAGCACCACAGTCAATAGCAAGGGCACCCAAACAAGGTGCAAAGCGTCCGCAGGGCAGATGTACAGTTCTAACAGGCGGGCGTCGGGTACACGGTTCAAAGGATGGCAGACCAAATCCGGACCGCAATTAGTGCAAAGGCTCTTAAACGTAGAGCAAGCACGGGGCTCGTACTGATAAACAGGCAAGAAAGAGCAATTCACGAAACCAGCCGCATAAGGGAACATCTGCGCCTGTAAGGTACGGAGAATTCAATCACCGGGGTAGCCCATGAATAGAATCTATTCATGGGCTGGATGTTTACAAGTAGCTGAATTTGTTTTGGATGTTACATAGGTTCTTGGTAGTAGAGTTGCTACAGTTTAGTTGCTAGTCAGACTCAGACAGATTCCAAGTTCAGGTAGGATGATGAGTGAGTCAGTTAAAGAGAGCAGTTTTGATGTTGCGCCGGAAACGTCAGTAAGATGGTTCGGCTCGGAGAGCACCAGTTGTGAGTTCCAGACGGTTGGGGTGATCACCTTAAAAAAGGAACTGCCTGCTTTCTCACGGTTGAAACGAGGAACGATGACCGAGTTGTTATCTGATGAGTGCAGGCTTCTGGTGATGTCTATCATTTGTTATATCACAGAAGCTTCATTCAAATCAAGCTGTGACATTTCACAGGTACCATTAAAGAAAATGATTATGATCAAACTTCTCTATTCTCTATTTCTGACATCTATTCTATGCAACCATCTAACCCAGTAACTGTCAGTTGAAAAAGGGCACTTTATAGAGACTTTTCTCTATACATTGCTTGGTACCAACTCAAAGTGACCAATTATTATTGATGCATACAGTTGTGCATAGGCATCAACGGGCAGCAAGCGTTAAGAGCTAACTTTTGGTCAGATGGCACTCGGGGCAAAGACAAATTTAGCACATCACCCCAAATATGTGCTTTTTTCTACAATCCCCTCTGCAGAGTGTTTTGCCCCTGCTGGTGCAGTTTTGGTGATGTGTGTATGTGGCAAATTACTGCTGTTGCATTTTCGCCTGCATGTGCTTCCTTTCCCCAAAAGTATCTTATTTGGATTTAGATTGATCATTAACACTGTTTCATGCTTGTGAATAGGTGTTATTGCTGGGCTCCATGACAAAAGGCACTCATGAAAAGGTGATTTAGACAAGGTGATTGGCCCAAGGCAGAATATTATTTCTTGCTTTTCTTTTTTTATTGCATGAGTTTTGAACCATTGAGAGTAGAAACAAGACATTTTTTGGGTCAAAATCAGCTAGTCGAAGGCCCTCTGTGATCTTGCCTGGAGCCTTTTGCGGCCTGGTGCCTTGGGTGACTGACTGCCTTTCTGAAACATGCCAAAGGCTAAAGCTAAATCTTTCACATCACCCTCATCAGTCAGTATTACTACCAAGTAGGATGAAAAACTGACTCCATCACTTTCCTCTGTGTGGCAAGTTGTGGGTTCAGCCCAATTTGAGAATAATTCAACAACTACTATACCTAATCCATTCTCACCAAATAATGATTCACATATAATGCAGAGTCTAAGTATGGTGTAGGTTCACAATGCAGTTGAGATAGAGAATAATAATATGATAATTGCGGATTAAATAATTGCTAATTCTCTGGGTCAAATTCCGCAATCATTGAGAGTCACACTTAGTCACATTCGTGTGACATTCGTGAGCGTGACCATTTTTTCTCACTTGCGTGTTTGAATGGAATGGTACCCAGAAGAATAGGCTAGAGGGAAGGACTAGGAATGTAAACCAATAAGCCAGCATTGAAACAGTCATTCATGATTCTCAATTGGATATGATATCTGATACAAATAGGTTAAGTTATTGCTGGTAACTGTTTTTAACAGAGGCGCAGAAGCTCAAACAATCTGTTCATTAGCATCTTGTTGCATATACTTTGTGTTAGGCCTGGTCGTGTGAGCGACGATATTCCGCT
The DNA here is from genome assembly GCA_031753655.1 of Desmognathus santeetlah. Lineage (NCBI taxonomy): Eukaryota > Metazoa > Chordata > Amphibia > Caudata > Plethodontidae > Desmognathus > Desmognathus santeetlah. Next base: position 1,758 of record JASANM010387480.1, on the reverse strand, counting down.
GCCCCCCAACGTCTAGTCACCCCCTTGAACTTGAGACACACAAGAAGGGGTTACCCAACGCCCGGCAGCAGCAGCGAGACACCTCAGGGGATAAAGCAGTGATCTCTGGAGAGAAGGAGACAAAAGGGAAAAAAGGGTTAGTACTCCTTTAAGAGCCTCCTCTCTCTCCAGCACAAACAGAACCCCACTAAGCAGAACCCAGACCCCACTCACCTATTGCTTCGAGATGCTTGGCGTGGAACCTAGGACTGCTGTCCACCTTTCCCCTAAGGGGGAAATCAGGAACACAATACAGAAGACAACATATAAACAAACAGGAGCAAAGTGAAGCTTGCACTTTACAATTTTAGGCGAAGTTCGGCAGAGCTTCGCCTCCAAACACCAAGACAGCAGGAGGGAGCACCTACAGCGCGGTTGAACACTGTACGAACAAAGTGTTCAGATGCTGGCCTGGTTCCTCTGTAGAGCTTTTATAGCTGCTCTACAGGAGCCAATCAGCTCTAGGACTCCTCTCATGTGGCCATGACAGGAAGTTGGGAAAGGCCAGTCCACAGACATAGGAGAGTCTGATGGTGTAGGTCGAAGTGAGTTTTCATCATTAGAGTGATCATTGTTTGTTTTCAATGTCAACTTTAGGTTGTCAGTTAGTGGAGATGTAGTTCTGCATCCAGTAGACGATTTTGATTTGCACGAATAAAAGTTGTGATGGACTTCAGTCAGTCAGACTACTATATTAACAGTAGTTGATTCTTTAATATGGCCTGTGTCTGACAGTAAAAAATGAGTATCCAATGACAGCTTAGTGTTGTGAAATTATTTTAGGTAATTTAGAGGTACCCAGGCCGCATGCCACTATAAAATCGGCTGTTATCAAGATTTGTTTTTCTCATAGGGATGTCATTGTTAAGTTTATGTCTTACTTTTTCACTTTGATAGGAGTTTTTGAGATGAATAGGAAGGTTTCTCCTATGTCCCGTATCCTTTCCCCCATGGTTGGGATGTCCGGCGTGCCCCTGGCACACGCCTGGAACACGCTTTTCCAGAAGCTCATAAAAAAGATGCGCTTTGTGGAGCAGAAGCGTCTAGACGCTTTGCGTGCGGCCCCAGCCATGCACCTGACTCCCCACGCATGCGCATCCCGTCTCTCTCACCTCACAGCTCCTTTTTTGCTGCGTCACAAGCCCTTTTAAGGAAAAATCCTCATTTTTTCTTCTTTTCTTCATTGTTCTCATCTTGGTCTTCCTCCGGTAGAATGCCAACTGGCTTTAAGATCTACACCTCGTGTCGCCATTCCTTCATTGTTCCCTTACGTCCGTCCCCTTTTCCCCTTGCATGGAATATCCGGCGCACCCCCGCGCCGGCCCGGAATGTGCTTGCCAAAGCAACAACAAGATAATGGTGCCTGCGCGGAGCCGAGGCGTCTTAGACGCTTTCGCGCGATCCCAGCCACACCCCCGGCTCCGCCCCCTTACGCGCCTCCCGTTCCTCTCACCTCAGTCCTTTTTTCCGTGCCCGTCGGTCTGGATGTATCTTGCCTCTCGGCTCTTTTTTGCTGCGTCATAGCCACATTTTTCTGTAAATTGAAGTTACTTCTCACCTCGGTCTTCAACCCGTCGGATGCCGTCTGGGTTTAAGTCCTGTACCTCGTGCCGGCATTCTTTCGGCGGGTCTGATCCCCACACACTCTGCTTGGAGTGTTTGGGGCCTCAGCACCGGCCTCAGGATTGCTGGCAGTGCGACAAGCTTTCTTCCCGCGCT
>JASANM010376404.1:0-11147 GCA_031753655.1 Desmognathus santeetlah | reverse complement strand
ACTCTGCAGGGCATAGATCGCGGCATTTGAATGCCTTGATCTTTACCCTGCAGAGTGGGGCGGAGGCGACTTCTGGGGTTCCCTGCCCCACGTCAGCTGTTCTGAAACAGCTGATGTGGGGCGGGGATCCAGGGCCGGTTTCTGAAGGGGAAACTTGTTCCCCTTCGGAATCCGGCCCTGGGAGCCCCATTCCTGTTTTGGGACCCATGCTGTGGTTCCCTAAACAGGAATGGGGTGGAGGACATCATGGTAATGTCCTCCACCTGCCAGTGCGGCAGGCGAAGGACGTTACCATGGCATCCTCCTTACGCAAGTGGTTAATGCTCCTGAGTTCCGATTCCATCTCACTTTAAGTATAGGCTTGTGAACAATTGGTTGGATTTGCCAGTACTTAGAAGAGAGAGGAATTTGGAATCCCAGTTCACACGTCCCTGCTGGTCCAATCCTGAACTGCACAGAAGAGACAAAGGGGGTCCCAGCCAGGAACTAGTGAGTCTCCTGGGTAGTCAGCTCCGGAAATGAAAGAACACAAAACAATGGTATTTAGAACCCTAAAATATGCTAAAGCGGTCAGGAAGTAAATGCTTTGAACTGGATTCACGCTCACCAATGAGAACCCCCAGTATAGCATACCAGGTGTGACTGAAGTCTTAAGAGGGACAGCAACAGGTAAACAGGTAGCACCAGAGAACAGAAGTAATGCAAGAGCCTGAGCTACAACCTCCAGGTTGTGTGGCACAGGAAAAGCTAATTCGGAGACACCGAAATAGCGTAGATATATTAGCAATGCCAGGAAACAGACTCTCAGGTCTCAAAACCAGGCCATAGTCTGAAACCAATACTCAATCCTGATGGAAACAAAGGTACAAGCCAGGAGCAAGAATTCTCCACTCAGGAAATAGGCTGGGGTCAGAAAGCAATAATCATATATATGCAAAGGTACAGGCCAGGAGTAAGAAATCTTAAGTCAGGAAACTGGCAGGGGTCACAATATAAGTAGGGGTTCTGGAATTTGGTTACAACCGATTTACACTGCAAAAACCCCACCGGCAGTTGAAAGTGCTACCTGGTGGAACCCGGAAAGCACCGTTTTCTCTGTAAACACTTGGTCACCAGCTGACTGCTTTGCATCAGCTGGCCCCCACCAAGCAGCTCAACACTGGCAATCAGCTGGCTGTGGTGGTAATTAAATAGTATCCTTTGTTCCTGGGAAACCCCACCATTGGCCCCCAAATTTCACAAGCATTCCCACTGTGCCTCGTCTCTTGGGGCAGTGATTGTGCGTGAATCTCTGCAGGAGATCAATTTAAAAACAGCATTGTTGCCCCCCTCGCTCTGGATGGCCCCAATGACTCATTGACTTTGGCGTTTCAGTGGGTAAATATTTGTTTAATTACTACAACTTTATTACTGTGCCGTTTTCTTCTAATAATTTCCCTCTCCCTCCTCTGTGGCACCAATCAGCTGTCAGAGCATTTGCGTCTCCAGCAAGAACTTAATTGTTGAATGTTGCCTGAGCGAGAGAAAGAGAATGGGGCTGATCCACAAAGCAGTTATGGCTGTCTTAATTTTATGTCGCGTGTAACTCCCATTGCTGTCAATGGGAGTTACACCAAATGTAAAATTAAGACCGCACGTAACTGCTTTGTGAATCAGCGGCATTGTGTGTGTGTGTTTTAATTGTTGCATGCTTGAATCAAAAATGGCCAATTGACAAAACATTCACGCCACAAGAAAATTACACTTTGGGTGTGACTCCCATTGACTTAAAAGGGAGTTACGCCCAAATAAAACTTACTAGTGCTGGAAAAGTTTTGTTAATCAGGGTGTGTGTGTGGTGTGAGGAATTATCCGTCTGGTGTAACTTTCATTGATACCAATGGGAGTTACACCAGATGTAAAGTTAAGTCCGTAGGTAACTGCTTTGTGGATAAACCCCAAAGTCTGTAACACGTATTCAAGATTGCAACTTTAAATGCACACAGGCACTGATCCTCAAAGAAGTTACGTGTGTCTTAATTTTTACATCTGGTGTAACTCTAATTGTTGTGAATGGGAGTTATACCAGGCGTAAAATTAAGACCGCATGTAACTGCTTTGTGGATCAGTCCCTTCATTTATATGTGTGTGTGAGTGAGAGTGTGAAGTATTCTGTGAGGAGGAGAGGGGGAAGGGGGAGAAAGAGTTTAAGGAGATGTATGTGTGTGTGTGTGTTGCCAGTGGGTGTGTCACTGGATCAAGTATGCCAAAATCACAAGGCTGCTGTTAGCAACCTGGCAAGCAAGGGTAAAAAACCCTTTGGGGAAGCAGCGATGGCGACTAATTTTCAATACCATGCTTTCCTTTCACTTCCTATAGTTATTCCTCTTGATTGCTACCGATCTCAAATAACTTTTTTGGTACTTCTTCAGAGCTAGCAACATTTGGCTACTTATGAACAATATTTGTAACTAGCTTGCAACTGATGATAGTAATTACTAGCTCAGCATTTCCTGCTTCTGAGAATTTACTGTGTTACCTTAGCAGTGAAGAGTTCAGGTTTATCCATTTCCTGTACCTGCCTGAAACGGCGAGTCCAGGACTAAATCGGATATACTTTGCGGTGGCACTTTCCCATGTTTCTATAAAGCTGTTTTTAGATTCAACATGGAGTACTCTATCTGTCTGCCAGCATGTCTCTTAAAGCACACTTTTCACCTGTTTACCTGTTCCTGCATCCAAGTCTTTGTCGTTACCCTGCACTAATCAAATACCAGCCTACAAACATGTATGAATCGAACACCACTCTTTCTATTGATTTCTCTGAAGACTTCCACCCCATATGATGTAAGGTGTCTCCTACATAGTTCTACCATACATGGGTATGACTGATTTTTCCTTAAGCAATTTGGTAATCTAAGTGAGGGCTTTAATCTCAGACGTCTCGGTGCATGTGAAATACTAGTTCGTATGAAAATGCGTGAGCTGTTGCAGCCAGTTTTAGACCAGTTCTGAGAGGCACGGGGCTATACTTTTACGTTTTGTGATGTGCAGTTACGGCACTGAGTAGAAAATGGTTTTGAGAATTAAGCAGAGTTATATTAATTTTTCTAATCATCTAATAAGAATAATATTGCTTTTTCTAACTAATATGAACACTGTTGCTTACCTCTTGTGAGACTTGTTACTCAACCATAACTGAGTATTTGTCCTCTGAAACAGTTAAAAACCCGATTGTGCATGCATTATTTTGGTAAACACCAGAAAAGCACAGTTTTTTGCCTCAAAAAATGGGTCTGCACTGATAAACACTAATGTTTAAACACTTTTGAAAACACTCGAAGAACACCACCGGTATTCAAAAACCATAAACTCTGAAAACCAAAAACCCTAATTATAAGCAAGGTACCTGCAAGGAGTAAGAAGTCTCAGCATACAAACCAGTCCATAGTCAGCAGCAGCAAGTCAAATCAGGATCCAAGGCAAGGGGCACAGGAAACAGACACAAGAATCAGGAAATCTGCTCCTTGTTCGCAAGTAAAGCATGTTTGTTAGCGTCTTCCTTATATGGTGAATAGTCTGTGGCATGGAAATGGGAATGATCTTGTTGGCCATATTGTCAGGCACAGAGTCATGCTGTGATACTCTCCAAGCTTGAGTATCCATTAGGTCAGGCAAGGTCAGGCACGTAAAAATATAACAGCTACAGAGGTTCTCGCCGACATCAGTTACCTTACTGATGCGAAGCGAGTCCAAAGCCATTTCTCCAATTTTATCTCGATCTCAAACACCATCGCTGATACAGACTATGGCCTGCAGGTGCTTTCTGTACCCTATTCCTAACATTTGGCTGGCTACCTGCTAAATTGATTGGGTAATAGCCTCTGCTCTATACAGATTTACCATAGGTCTGCAGGTTTAAAGTTTTATTTTCCCACCCAACCAACACATGGCATGAAGACAGTGTCGGAGTTTCCCTTGCCTACACATGGCAAACAGCTGTTTAGTGTTGGGGAGGTGAATATGTAGTATTGGTTACTATGGTATTAGTAGTGTAAAATCCTGTGATATGACAGAACTAAAATATAGTTGACAAATTGCTAGGGTGAAAGGTGACTTTGTTCAAATAGATGTAGAAATATAGCTCTGACATATGTTTTTCCCATTCATCAATATAAAAACAGAACATAATGGGCATTTTACATTTTTGTTCAACATGCTCTCCACTCATTTGCCACCTGTGTCTGTCCCATCGTGGCTGCCATGTCCTCCATCCTACACATGCGGTCTTGGGCATCGGTGTCAGACACGTAAGCAGGATACACATGGTGGTGCGGGGTTGTTTACAGGTTAGAGGGTGAGCAGTTTTAGGAGTTTACACTGGGATTGTGCTGGGGCGAAGATATAGGAAATTGTGCTGGGGAATGGAGGTTGGGGATTGTCCTGTGGGAGGGGGGATAGGGAATTTTGCTGGGGAGGAGGCATAGAGGATTGTGCTTGGGGAGAGGGCATAAGGGATTGTGCTGGGGAGAGGTTTAGGGGACTGTGCTGGGGAAGGGGCATAGGGGCCTGTGCATGGGGGAGGGTTTATAAGAAATTGTGCAGAGGAATGATCCTAGGAAACTGAGCAGGGGAGGGGGGCATATGGAATTATGTATTGGAAGTGGCATAGGGGATTGTGCTGGGGAGGGGTTGTAGGTTTTGTGCTGGGATGGGGCATAAGGGATTGTGCTGGGAGGAGGGGTATAGGGGATTGTGTTGGGGAGGAGGTGTAGGGGATTGTGTTGGGGAGGAGGTTTAGGGGATTGTGCTTGGGAGGGGCACAGGGGATTGTTCTGGTGAAGGGGCATAGATGATTGTGCTGGGCGGGTGGTATTGGGAATAGTGCTGGGGAGGGGATAGAGGGGTTTGTAGCGGGGAGCAGGAGTAGAGGTATGAGCTGAAGCAGGGGGCATAGGGGATTATGCTGGGGAGGGGACAGAGGGGATTGTACTGGGGAATCAGCATAGGAAATTGTCTTGTGAGAGGCCATAGGAGATTATGCTGGGGAGGGAGCATAGGGGATTGTGATGGGGAGAGAACCTAGACGCATGCCAATACCGCCATGTTACCCCCACTACTCTTATCCTACGTTCCTCACTCATCCCACAAAAATCAGCCCCACGTAGCTTTGCACAGCATTGACCCCAACGTAGACAGGCTGTGAGATGGTTTATTTAAGCAGATAACATGTCCAGTTTCCCAGACTGCCCTGATTGAATGGATTCTGCGAGCCCCTGTGCTGTGCAAGTCTGCCTTTACAAAGTACAAGGCCTCCAAGCTGGTCACTAACAAACCCTCTTCTTTTTCTAGATGTGCACAGTTGTAATATATCTATCTAGCCCTTTGACTATGCAATCTGTCAACACCACTGTCTCCAAACCCCTTGTAACTCCCTTCTCTTGGGTGCATGGCGCACACCTGCTTCAGACAGAATAGCTGCAAGGGTGAATTGCTGCTCTTTATATATTGATTCCAGTGCTATAATGGCCGCCACCATAGCTATGTGCACATAGTACCGGGGCAGTTGCCTGAGCCCCTGGTGCTGACCCCTATACTCTGTATAGATGTGCTTTGGTTTGCTGCATCATACTGCCTTGCCGCTATGCTATGCACTCCACATGACTTTCCCTCTGTAGTCTGCTTCCATTTGATACCCTGACGTGTGTGTGCATTCTATGGTCACATGTCTTCCATGTGCATGCACGTGTTGCCAAGGTCTATTTACACACCTTGTAACACACAAAAGCAATGTCTTTTTATTAATAAACAAAGTTTAATTGTCTCACATACTCATGGTGCAAGTCTATATTACTATATCTCTGCCATCATTAATCCTTTTGTGAATATGTTGGCGTTAATTGTATTAGGAGCAAAAATAGCACAATAGTCTAAGCAATTACATCTGTTTCAAGTTTGACAACACGCTACTTACTTTCTGCTGCACAATAACCACTTTTATTTTTTATTTTTCTCCTAGTACTCAACATGGACTCCAAACTGGATTTCCCTATTGCCTCTACTGAGACTATGACATTATTATTTGCTCCTGGATTACAAGCAGGGATCTACGGTTTGTCCATTTGTACCTGAGTGAAGACTGGTGCCAGCTACTTGGGCACTATCCTGTCCAACACCACCGAGGAGAACAACCATAAACTGGTGCTGTATGGACACAGCACCAGTAATCCAGGCACCATTCGCTATGTCACAGGAGATCCTGCATTCCAGATGCTCCCATGCTGGCACTGCTGCACAACTAGTGGCACCATATTTGTGACATAGGGTTCTCCATCAATTAGAGGTATTTGGTATTATGAAGACCACAGGCTGGCCACCACTGGCTCGAGCTTCCAGAAGGAGTATGAACTCCTGTAACGTGACTATTTGGTTCTGGGTCAGGAGCAAGACACTAGGCAGAGGATTGGACAGCTCCATGGCCTTTATGGGAAGTCTGGCTGACTTTCAGTGTGGAATCGTGCTCGGTCTCCCGGTGAAGCATCTGGGATAGCCACTGGAAAAGCCTGGCCACAAGTGGCCATCCTGACCATGGGCAAAGTCTCCTCTATTCATGGATTTGTGCAGAGGGTGAATTGTATGTACCTATAGCGCTATCTATACATTTCACACATCCCATACAAAATGCCAGTGCTGTGAGCAAAACAAGAGGTCACCTATCTGAGCTCCATATGCTCCAGTGAGACTCCAGCACTCTCGCTACTTTGAGATGTCACTTACGCTGGAGCCCTGAGTATGTGAAGTTCCATCATACTCACTCCTCCTGGATGCCTGCAGAAGAGTTCTTAGTGATTCACCAAAAGAGGATTATACTTTCAACCCTTGTTGCTGCAGACTATTTTAGATGATCTTGTTTTATTATGCTGTGCCATTTTAAAATTCTATTTTATGCAGAGCATTAATTTGATATAAATATTATATATCATTTAAACTCATGTTGTGCGTTACTTGTCTACAGCTGTATTCTATGTCCTCCAGTGTGTACTTTTTTTTAGTTCTGTGACTAAAAAGATTAATCAACATGTTCCTTCTTTCAGCCTCTTCCCACTTTCGGGCAGCTACCAGTCGTGCTCACTTTCAGCTGTTGTGGCATTCAGGAGCTCTGATGAAACTTCCTTTTAATTCTATCAAGTTATGTTAGCTGGGTTTCTATAGGGAGCATCTTGACCACATTTGCAATATCGCTGCGCCACGGACTGAAGCGGGGTCTTCAGCCAGATATTGGCAAGGCGGCACTCCCTTTCCCAGCATGGGAGTCAATGTGCTTATGGACTTCCTAAGTCCTTTGTACCGTGCACATGGTCCGTCCATTTCCTTGTCCTGGTGTAGCTGAATGTGTTTTAATGCTCCATCCTTGTACAGAATCTTGTTACCAAAATGTATTTAATTGGTTAGGCAACTCCTTCCTGAATAGCAACTACGAGGTTGCTTCGTGGAACTTAATCATATTTGTTTACAAATTTGGTCCAGAAGTGGATAGCAAGTGAGTCTGTATTTCCTTCAGTCCCAATGGAGAGGTAAGGGGCCTCCTCACCCCTGCTACCCATACTAAGAAGGTATCAGGGAGCAGGTGGGGAGGCAATATTTCACCTCCTAAGGGAATAACTCATTCAACATTATGTGCTATCTCATTTGCATAACTGTCTACATGTGCACATTCACAGCACATTGGTTCCATATTGATATCTTCATTAGAGTACCTAGGTTTTAGGGGGAAATGGGCATGCTGCAATTAAACCTCATTACCGTGCGGCATAGCGCGTCACTCAAAGGTCTCAAATGCATAACCTAGTATGAACAAATGCATCTCTAGGGGCATACTATTACACTTGCCCAGAACGCATGGCACTTGTATGCTGTCACTCCTCATATAAGGCACTCTCAAGTTGTCCATGGACTATGAAGGCTACCTCAATCCCTATATAAATACTGGTATGTTGTGCCATAGCTCCTTAATCCTTCTTCGTACCTGACGGTTGTTTCAAGGCTCATGAGTGAGAGCTGTGTTCACTCCAAAGGTGAATTCAAAGCTCCTTAATGCAGTTTCACCCTTATATAATGCACTAGAGTGTTGTTTCATGGATCATGAAAGTTGCCTCACTCCGATATAAAGTAATAGGTTGTTAAATCGGGGCTCATGACTGCCGCTCCACTCCTTATGTTATGTGATAGCTGGTTGTTCAAGGACCATGAATGTTGTTTCACTCATTATAGATTGTATCCACCTCACCTCTCAGGCTTGGTTATGAAGCGTTGTCGGCCACGATGCTGGAGTGTTGGTTTCACTTCCCATGATGTTTAAATGCTGACCTCACCTCAATGCATTATATTACAACATCATTTCGTCACCTGCTTGAAGGTCTACAGGCAACCCTTCACAGCATAGTGGTTTACATGTTGCACTTGCCCTTACAGTGCCTGAATGGTTTACCTTTGCCTACACTACTTCAACTGTACACGCCACACTTAAGGGATACAGCCTCTTTGTATTTTGGTTGTTCTAGACCAGGTAGAACTGCAATTTCCCCCTGTTCTTACAGAAGACAGGTCATGTAATGACAGCTCTGCACCTCCCTAATACAACAGTGCTAACAACACACTAACAACACACCTGTATCACACGCAGAAAAACATATACCTGCTCCTCCTGATCTCACGCTGTGCTCCCAGGGAGGAGGTAACCCCACATAATAAAAAGACACACAACTGCCACATACAGGCAACCGAAAGGGAGTTATGAACTCAAGCTCTCTCGAGGTTCAAAGCACATATAATAGCTGTGGGATCTCCGTCAGAAATTGAGCTGTTGCTGATCCCCTCCAGCCTCTGGTGCTTCGATGTTGCTGAGGTGGTGCTTTTGCGCCATAGAAGAACCTACTACGATACGATACCATACTTCTTTTAATACTTACCTTTTTTGGTGTGTGTCCTCAGCAGTGCCTAACACAGGCACTGCTGAAGACACACACAAAGGGCCCTATTAACAAAACAGTTACTATGCGTCTGCTGCCTCCCATTGAAACCAATGGAAAATAGAAAACATATACACAAACCTAACACTTTTCCAGATCAAGCCCTACATTTTTTAACATTGGTTGTTTTTTCAAGTCATCTCGTAACGCTGCTTTAAATGCCTGCAATATCTTCCAGGCCTTAGCCATATTGTGGTATCATTTTGACTACGTAATCCCTAGGGAGCCTAATACAAAATGCCCATCTTGTCTCTCTGCATCTATACTGAGGGAAAAAGACATTCATTTTCCCTCTGGTGGTTCTCCTGTTCTCTCCGCCTGGAAAGTTATCTCCCTTTACCCCTGACAGGCCCACCGATAGGTGGGGAGGGAGAAGCGTGGGGGGTGGGGGGTAAAACATCGTCCTCACCTGATATATAGACCCTTCTACTCTTTATCTTATCCAGATCTGGTATAGTATACTCGTATACTTGTATTACCCTATCCAGTCTGGTAAACTTGGATATAACATAGTACAGTAGTATAGCCCTATAGCAGCGGGTCCATATTTCTTTCCACTCCTGGCCTTGTTAGAAACCAATTAAGCCTCCAGACCTTGGCTCGGGGAATGGTTACCACTAAGATGAAGGTAATCTCAAGGGGCTAGCTAACTACCCTTCACAGTCATTAGACAGATAGTCCCCAGATAATTAGGGGATAAAATGTTTGTTTACTTCTAACATGTAACTTCCTTTTCAGCGCTGGGTTGATGCAAGTGCCGAGAAGCGATGGATAGTCGCACACGGGTGCTATACAAATAGCCAATGCCATAACTTTGTATCAAACAAGCAAATTGACACCAAAAAATGGCTGTGGTCAGAAAGAGAGTGCAGGTATTAGAAAATTGTCATATGTGACGACTTGAAAACTGAAACAAAAGGAATTGTATTCAGTAAGGTTAAAAAAATTTAAAACTAAACATGCTACACCCACGAGCGAGCGAACTGCAGCTTTAAAAGGCTTGACATGGTGAGTACTGGCTTCGGCAAGACTGCCCAATAGAACACACGGTTACCCCGGGTTACAGCGGACTAATGTTGGAGCGTCCTTATTCAGCGCACTCGTTTAAGCGCAACTCAGGAAAGTACCAATTCGGCATCCACGTAACACATTGGTGGCTTGGGGCGCTTTTTAAAAAAGCGCTGAAAAAGGACGCGCCGACATTAGTGTGCGATTTTCTCAGCGCTAAAACCGGCTGACACCGAACACACAATTGTGAAAAATCCTATTGGCCGTAGAAATGATAGAAAAACAATTTCAAAAACTTAGGAACTGTTGCAGCAAAATTAGGTTTTTTTCTGCAGTCAGAGAAAAAAAGAATTGGAATGTAGCATCCGCCATAGCTATTGTGTAACAATCAGTTACACCACAAAATGGGTGCAGCCAGGGAAGAAAATCAAGCACAGAAAAGCTGTGTTTTAAAATAGCTTTAAAAATAAAAACAAGGGGAATTGCATTCAGGCAACTAAGAACACTTAGAGGAACAAGCATTAGTAATGCCAACTCTTTTCTATATAATGGATATAATAGATATTTGTGCTGTAATTAGTACGATAGTAATTGAGGACTGCCGAGCCCCTGGGTGGGATAGAAGGATGTAAGTAACAAAGCAGAGTGATTACTTCAAGACTACACCCAAGTTCCAGGTGAGCCATTCTGGTACAAAACAAGGCAGGTAAATATACTATGCGTCTAATAAAGTGGTTCAGTTCATTAAGCAATCGCTAGACAACAATGTCACAGTACAGAAATGCAAGGCCGGTTCCACAGACAAGTGCCACAGGGACTCCAATGACTCCGGAAGGACGAGGCAGCCAGACTCCAGTGTGCTGCTGCAAGGCCAGGCTAAGCTAGTGCGGCTTAGATGCAAGAGACCATGTGCCCCTCAAGCCCGTCTCCCTTGGTATAGGTTCCTTTGCGGTGACCACACAGCACGTGAGTCACCCAGAGTGCAGATCAGTTCAGAAATCGAGAGACAAGAGTGAGCCAATTCCACCCACTAAAATACCCCCCAGCTTTGGCAGGAAACCTTAGCTGGGGTGACCCACAGATCTCCCCATCAGAGGGGTGTTTCACCCTCAGATGGTAGATCCTGGGGCA
>JASANM010365329.1:0-11213 GCA_031753655.1 Desmognathus santeetlah | reverse complement strand
GTTTTATTTTATTCCAAAGGCACGTCCAGCTCCATGTCTGGAGGGAAGTGAAAGGAGATCCAATCTAGCTGCACTTGTTGAGAACAATAAAATACACCAATGTATTGTACATCATGTTAGGAGCTTCCCCCAAACCCCCCACCTCCCCTCTCCCAATTCTTTGGACCACTGCCAGAGCTATACCATAATATATCAGTCTGGTGCTGGGCCACTCTGATTTGAATGGCAAGGGCAAAACATGAGGGAGAGGAGTTAAATTACATCAGCCTTCTTTAAACCTTCCTCATATCTTCTCCAAAAGGCTGGAGAAACCCATTAGTAGTAGTAGTTTTTATTGAACCAGTGCACAACTCTCAGCCAAGGACTTCGTGGTGCCTGAACATAATAAAAAATGCATAAATACCAAAGAAACAAAAAATCTAAGCAAAACAAATCACACAGTAAGTAAAAACAACAGATTGAGCGACGGCTCGGCACCTAGCCAGGAGGAGGATAAGGGGCGGGGGAGGTCGTCGCTCCACCCCCTGGCTCCACCCCTGAAGCAACACACTTCCTGCTGGGCGGGCGCTCCCTATATCTGCCCGGAACCGCCTCCAGCCCGGCCTTTTTGAATCCGGCGAGCAGAGCAGCAACACGGTCTCCCCCGTCTCCCGTGTGCCAGGCGGGCCACGTGGTTCCACACTCTACTACGATCCTGCTTAAAGGTGATACTGTTGTCGGGTGCCGCGTGTTCAAAATGTACCCAGGGGTATAAGTGATTCCAAACTGCCCCGACCAAATACCAACCTTTTGTTGCTCAGGCTACTTGGCCTAGCAACAGGTTTACCCATTCTAATGCAGGCCATTCATTTAATTTAATGCAACGTGCACTTTTGTGGCTGAGAGCCCCTTGGAATGTGGACTACGTTTATGCATTTTACTATACCCACACTATGCGTCTCACATTATTCTGGAAAAGCAGGCCGAAATATTTGACTTTACTGCAAAAGTTAATTTCACAATGTATTTTCTGAAAAAAAAACGGAACATTTTTGCACATTTTTGAAAATTTTAGACACCACCTATGTGGGATTCACAAATTTTTGGTGCAATTCGATTGCCCATCCTGTTTGAAGAAAAAGAGCCAAAAATGGCTGTGATTGGCCTACCCAATCAAAAGTTACAGGCCTCTAACTGGGTACACCACCAAACAGGCAAAAAACAGCTTAGCCCACGAGAGGGCTACTTGTCAAAAACCCTTAGCAGCAAAGGGGTTAAAATATGCTCAAAATAATTGGGAGCTATTTTTTTCCACTGGATTGGTCATTAAAAATCGTTTCCAACTTGCAGGAAACAATTGGAATTGCCCAATGTTGTTATTTGATTCTTTTGTGAGTCGATTGGGCTTGTTTTACAGATGAGCCCTAGCAGCACGGTTGCTAGGGCATGTTCTCTCTGTTGGTTTGTATTCCAGCCACGAGGCTGCAGCAGCAGCAGCTAGCACACAAGCTGTCCAATTGCCCCCAGATTGTGTGCAATTGGACAGATTATTGTGCCGAACGAGTGCAGAAACGAGTCAGTATAACAATACTGACTCGTTTCTGTTGACTAAGCCTGCTTCGTCCAGCTCTTTGGAAAGGTTCAGCTGGGGCCACGTGGCAAGATTAGCGCATGGGAGCAGCAGCAGCGGCAGAGCTACACCAGCCGGAGCTCGGAGGGAGTCTTGTGCAGCTCCCAGGTGAAACTCCGATTTCCCAGATTGGCCAAAATGCGATAGAAGCGCTCGGTGAGTAAAATATTTCTGTTCTTGTCTCAGACTTCCCAGGGCTGATGGATTCACAGAAAATAAACGAAGTGCTTTAGCACAGACTGGGGATCAAAGTGCAGTGGAGGCAGCAGGGACATCCGTAGTGTTTGCTTCACTGCTAGTGTGCCCCCATTCTCCCCCCTCCATCCCCCACCCCCCAGTCCGAGAGTGGCGATTTGCAGAAGCTGGGGTCATTAAGACGACCCGCATTTGCTGTGCTTTGAGCGTGCTCGCTGCCGTGGCCCAGGCTGGCTGTGAGATGAGGACAGGAGGGATTGATTAATGGCTTTTCTCTGCTGCTACCAGCGTCTGGGATTCACCTAACATTCCCCACTGCCCATTAGCCTTCTTACTGGTTCACTTTATTTGTGCTATGCGTACTTGAAGATTGAAAAACAATCAAATCTAGCCCTGAAAAATGGGGGGGGGGGGGGGTGAGGCGGGTGGCAGGGTGGTGATTATGTACATGAAGATTTGCCAACAAACACAAACATGCATTTAAAAAGTGCACTTTCCCCCAATCAGTAAAGAAGAAACGAAAAACCTGTGCAGTCAAACACATAGGCAGCATTTTTTTCACAAAAGTTAATTGTTAACTGCAAATTTTCCCAAAGCTGACGAAGGGCTTAATATTGCAAACATTTAAAATTACAAACTTTTTAAATACCTTGAAAATTTGCATAACATTTTTTTGGGACATAAATCGAAGCGTCTGTGTTTCACTGTTCATTTTGTGCATTACTGAATGGGGAAAAGTACCATTGTTTGTGTTACATAAGGAGGGGGAAGGAGAAGAGAAGGGGAGATGAAGTAAAATAAAAAGAACAGACAAGAACTAAATATAGACAAAAAAGAGACGACAAAGACAAACAGATGAAGAGGTGATAGATAACATGTGGATAATGATTTATCTTTATAATTAGTTGAATCCATGCGGAAAGCAGCTACTTTTGCAGGGTTGTGCAACCTTGGTGTAAGCAAAGGCAGTGAGTTAAGTGAATGTGTGGTTAGTGGTTACACAATGCCTTGCTAATTGCACTCCCCCCTCAGTAGTTGTTTCTATGTTACTCTAGCCCTTCATACGGGCAGATTCTCCTCTTTATTTATGAACCGAATATCTGATTCGGTTAGTAAAAAAAGTTTGCAGCAGGCGCAGTATTCTGCTGCATCTGTACGATTCGGAAAAGCCTGCTACGGGATCAAAAAATATTCGTAGTAGGCTTTTCCGAATTGTGCAGATTGCATTCGCAGGGGCTGGGATTCGTACCCAGCCCCTGCGAATGCATTCTGCGCATGCTCAAAAGTGTTCGCAGGGACGAGTAGCGTCCCTTGCGAACACTTTTAGAGAATGCCTTCTAGTTATCGGTTCCTATACATTCGCAGGAGTACCCTCCTGCGAATGTATAAGAACCGAAAACTGGAGAATCTGCCCGTTCGTGTTTGTTGTAGTTGTCTCGCCTCCCTTCCTCCATTCCCCCCATTGTTATTTTCTTTGGACCTTTGTCTCCTTCCTCTTCCTTCTTTGTACATGCACCTTCTGACAACAGAGTAGTTTAGGATCCCCGTGTTCTTAATCCTCCTTTCTTAGTACAGTGTATGCATCTGTCCTTTCTAGCTCTGAGGTTGTTGTTCTGCAGGTACTTCCTTCCTTAGTTCCCCCTTTATTTGTGTCAATAGCTTTGTTTTTCCTTACTAATTGTTTGTATTTTGGGTTTTTCCCTTTCAGGATTTTCTCCCTTTGGTAGCATGTTGCTGTCTGTTGTAAACCCACTGCACAAGTCAAGTGGGTCTTGCTTCAGAGAGTTCCACGTTCTACCATCACTGTGCCTTGGAAAGGTAAGGTTGCTCTAGCATGACAGCGTCTTTGTTATTCTTAATTTTATGGTGTTTATTCTTTTTTGCTTTTCCACCGGTATTTATACTTAATCATATTATTATCATGGGCATCTGCAGGAATTTTTTCAGGGGAGGCAAAAATAATTTTCCCCAAGAAACTATTGAAAAAAAAAGAATGTAAATAGGGCCAAACTGTGCATTTTGCAAGCCAACACTAGGAGTCGGGGAGGGAGGGGGGCAGGGGGCAGTTGCCCCGTTTGCCCAACCATGTGGACACCCACGATTATTAACATGTGTTTCTTTATTTATCCACATTCCTTGTGTATGGAAACCTGTGTCTGGACAAGATCAATGTCATTCACAAGTCTCCTTACAAGCATCCGGAAGATCTCAAAGCCATGGGAGGCCACCTTCGTGTTGGATACGTGAGATCAGTCTTTGGCAATCATCAGACTTCACATCTTCTGCAGTCCATCCCCGTTATACACAACCCAGACAAGTTTGAGGTAAGCCCAGAACCCTGGTCCTACTCTGTATTGGTTAATTTGATAAGGTCTTCTCCAAGTTAAACCGAGAAAAAAGATTTTATTTTCACTAAAAGACTAATTTCTACAGAATCCAAAAAATGAATGGTGACGTGCACCACAAGATTACTATTTTATGTTTTCTTTAGCATTGCGGCCCCAGTTAGGGTTAATTTTGCAAAACGTATCCAGCTTTTTAGCGTTGCTTTTGCAGCAGGCTGAAACTCTCAAGTAGAAATTGAATGCAGAGGTGGCTGGCTTTGGTGTGCATTACACAAATGTATGTGTGCATGCATACTTTTATCGTGGTGCGGAGTGAGTGACGCAACGTGGTGGGGAGTGAGTGACGCAACACAATAGAAGTACAGATACATGGTACAGCATCTTTGGCTTGGGATGGCAGTGTACCTTTGGTGGGGGAATAAATACATGTTTGTTTCAGTTTTAAATAGCTTTGTTCTCCTTGGGCACACCTCCAACGATTCCCCGACTCCTCCCTACAAAGTCAGTACCCCACATTTGTGGATGCAGCAAAGTCACGGATGAGGAGAGGGCAGAATATGACACATGGTAATGTCAATCTACAGAGAACAGTTTGGGGCATCAAAATCTGCTGTGACATCCACTTTGTTTTTGAGTCAAGGAAGCCCTACCGTCAAGAAAACCCAATTGCCCATCTGCGCTTAAACAGAAACTGCCTCGTTAAAGAACAAGATGCAAATTTTCCCAAACTGTATTTTAAAAAATACAGTATGAGCAAATCTAAAGAAACGTTTGTAAAACAATATGCATTTTAAAGTACCAAATGAGTTCTTTAAAATGCATTAAAAATAATTAGGAGTGATTTTTTTTTTCTTCTTCTTCTTCACCGGACTTGTACTTTAAAATTTATCTTTCATTAAAGTAAATATTTATTTTTGTGCGTTCTGCCTTTTAAAAATAGGCAGTGGGTGCTTGCGTGGTATGGGTGGTCAGCTTGGTCTATGGAGTAGGTGGGGGTCAGTGACATAACACGCACCCCCACAAACCCTGCAACATGGAGGGGGGGGGCGTGTTATGCCACAAAGTCAATGGGCCCCCCGTATCATAAAGGGCCCCTCACTGGCCTCTCATAGTGACTTTAAGGGCAGCCTTTTGTCTTTGCATTTTAAAAAGACACCTGGCCGGGGGTTGAGATTTGAATCCGTGTCCGTTTGGATGAAAGCAATGGGGTTTTACTCATTGCATTACCCAACAAACGGTTTGGTATAGTTCTTCAGTTACTTTATCTTTAGAAAGAATGAAGGTAAATGCCAGCATGTAGGGCTTGTTATTTACTCCTATACTGTAAGTTTAAGGGGGAAGCTTTGAGAATCAGTCAGTGCTCTGAGCACGTTTTATACATGGTTAGAAAAAATGCTTACTCAGATCAATTTCTTTTTGGGTGGGATATGTGCAAATTTGTCTTAGCCTGGTGATACCCTCGGACTACATGCTGGTAGTGTGGCTAGGGGAGCACAGCACCCCAGGAGCACGTGACCCAAGGCTGGTCCGGCTCGTGTGGTCTGAGGGGAGCCAAACATATTGACATTTTACTTTTTAATTTTTTTTTTATTATTTCATCTATACGATGCATTTTGTATTTTTGTATTTCATATATGGCACAAGCAGGATTTTAACCTATGCCTGTTGGATTGAAAGCACTGGGGCTTTAACCACTGCACCAACCAACAAATGGTTTGCAAATGTGCTGCTGTTTCTTTATCTTTAGAAAGAGCAGAGGTAAATGCCAGCATTTATGGCTTCTTACTCAGTCTTACATATTTAATGGGAGGAACTTGGAGAATCAGTCAGTGCTCTGAACCTGTTTTAGGCATGGTTAAAAAAAAAAAAACCTGCATACTCCAATTTAATGTAAAATGTTGAGCAAATGTTTTGCAATGCAGCAATTTTTGTGGGGGGATTGGGGGCCCAAATATGTTTCCACCCACACACAATCATTGTGTGTCCTTGCATGCCAAAACGGAGGGCTGATCTAATTTTTTTTCTTTCAGGGCTGGTTTGATATCATAGTCTGGCACTGTGCAAGCCAAGTAAAAAAAAATGTCTTGCTTCGAACTTTAGAAATATTGGGAGTGGAGTGTGTGTCATAGATTTTGACTTGCACACCACTCCCAATATTTCTAAAGTTCAAAGTAAGACACTTTATTAAACCTTTTGCACTCCCCTGCTCACCTTCCCTTAAGTATGAATCACATGTGACTCATATGGTATGACTCAGGGGAGGGTGCGCGGGGAATGAGGGGGCCAAAAGGTTTTAGAAGCTGTCTTAAATGAACTAAAGGCTGGGCACTGGTCAGGGATTTATCCTTACAAGTGCCCAGCCTTTAGTTCAGCAGAAAAATGCCCAGAAACTCTGCTGCAGTATGATGCCCTGCCGAAGGCACCATACTGCGAAGAGGGTTTTTTGGACATATTTCAAATGAACTAAAGGCTGGGAATTTGCAAGAGGATTACCCTTACCAGTGCCCAGCCTTTATTTCAGCAGGAAAACACCCAGAAGACCCTTGTTGCAGTGTGGTGCCTCTTCCAGGGCACCACACTGCAACAAGGAACTTCTGGCAGATTTAATGCAGAAATATAAGCTGGGCACTGGAAAGCTGGGCACTGGAATAACCCTTGCCTGTGCCCAACCTTGAGTTCAGCAGGAAAATGTCCAGACGTCCCTTGTTGCAGTGTGGTGCCCCGTTGGGGGATCACACTGCAATGGGGGTCTTTTGCCCATTTTTCTGTTGAACAAGTATTGGGCACTGGAAAGGGGTAACCTTTAGCAGTGCCCAGTACTTGTTTCAGCAGAAACATTCTCCATGAATTGCAATGTGATTCAATTTTCAGTAGGCAGTATTGCATAGAATGGCTTGGTTCCTAATGCACTGTATTAAACTGGTGTGTGGGACGGCCTGGTAGGAACCGGTCAGCCTTAAGATGACCAATGCTGAGATCGTACCAGGGAGTTCACAGGAGCCGCCCTTTGGTTTCTGAGAGTCCTGGCTGAGTCCGAAGCACAGATGGATCAGCTAGCTGCTACTAGTGCAGACCCAGTGTATTGTGCGTCAAGATTCACATTCATTTATTCATTTATTCAAGTGCGCAATGCCTAAGGCTTCTATGCGCAAAGTGCAATATAAATTAAATAAAAGTAACACAAGGCAAAAACATAATACAATACAAAAACTGGATTAATCACTAAACGCATGCAGTAAAAAAACATTTCATGCTGAGGATATCAGCTTTTGGATAAGGAGGGAGGTGGGGTCCCCTTGCTGGTGTGGTGGTGTCTTTTTTTGCTTGCTGATGACTGTATTAATGCAGTAGCTTTGGCTACAAATTCTTCTAAAGTTAACTGCACGCATGTAGGGGCTTTTCTTTTCTTTTTCTTATGAATTTACTACTGCATTTAATCCTGTGCTCCTTACTCCCACAGGTACTGGTTTGAGGGAACAGTATCCTGTAGGTCAGAGGACGGTAACCCAGGTGCGATACAAATGTCAAATAACAAAACTGTGCAATGAGATAAGGGGCCTTGCAGGACGTGTATTTACCGCCTGCACTGTGAGGGAGGAGCAATGTCTCTGTCCCTGCATTGGGCATGGCAGGTGGGCTGCCCTCAACTTTACTGTTCTGGCCTATCGCCATTATCTAACAACTTGAGTGTGTGTGATAAGACTGTGCGCAAGAGGCCCACATGGCCCTTGCAGGCACATCCTTTTTCAATTGACTTTTTTTTTAATCCCACACATGGCTCGGCAGGCTTATCACGGTTGCAAGGTTCATTGCAGTTGAGGGGTGCTTATGTTATTTAATTGTATAATTATTGTATTGAGTTCAGTTATTTATATTTCAAGAATATTTTCAATTTATTTGACCAGTTATGTTATGTTCCTCCCCTCTCCCCCACCCGATGTATGCATTGGGATGCCAGCATAGGGTTCTTGACCTTTAACAGAAATGCTGGATATGCTGAAAGTCTATCATTGTGTTAATATTTCAGCTCTCTGGTGTGACCATTTGTGGTTCTTTCCACCCTTTAGGCTGAAGGAGCTCCACCTTCTTTTTCTGGAAACTCGTCCTGTCTGAAGCCTTCACAGATCCACCTCTGTCCACAGTCTTCCAATGGATTGCCAAACACTGGTGTAAGTCTTCCAAAATTTCATAGTACCACCCTTACACAGGGTGGTACTAATTGGAGAATATTCTGTTCTATCAAAAGAGGCAACCTCAGGGGCTCAGTACAGTGCGTAGCAGAAACCTTGAACTCAGTAAGATAATCGGATCCAATTATTTTATGTACATCAAGATATTGACCTGAAATTTGAAATGGCCATACTGTATCTGCTGTTTGCACGTGTATAGTAGATCATCTGTATCTTTGTCTGTTCAGATCATAGTGCCTTAGTTCTTTTGCAGGAGGCCAATCATGCCATTTTTCATTATGCCATGTATACAATGGGCTTACGTTAAATTGCAGTTACTCTTTTAACATATTTCGCCTTTGTGTTTGTACTTCAGATTTTTAATAGGGTCTTCACCCATTTCTCTTACAAACCTTTAGCTGGTGAAAGATGGCCATATTTTTATAAGCAGATAATAAAACTGTCGGAACATTCTATTTGTGATTGTGCTGTGTTTGCAGTAATTGCTGAAAAATATAATGCCTGCCTGTGGAGAAGCCTTCAGCTTATCTGTCTTTAGCTAGGGGATCCCACATTCTCACATAAGGCAAGGGGGAGTCTCTGGTAGTACCAGCTGTGGAGGTGGGAAGAAGGGTATCTACCACTCAACCCCAATGGTAGCCGCTGCCATCTCTAACCACTATACTGGCCAGTTTGGACGGCCCATTTGTACAATGATGTGGCATCCCCACTAGTTTGGTGGTTCTGATACCTGGGTCGATGAAGTGCATCTGCCAAAATATGAATAAGGGTTCTTGATCTTTAAGAGAAATGCTGCCTCTGCTGAAAGTCTGTTGTGTTAATATTTCAGTCGTCTGTGATTATTTGTGGTTCTTTTCACACTTTAGGCTGAAATGCTACCACCTTTCGGTTGATTGCTGCAAAGAGCTCCACCTTCTTGAGCATCAATCACTTAAGGAGCTTGTCCTGTCTGAAATTCAATTGGAAGACTCTGGATTGAGGTGGGTGTGTGAAGGGTTGAAGCATACCAACTGCAGGCTCCAAACAGTGACGTGAGTCTTCCAAATTTCATAGTAGGCTGGGCTAAGCCCCAAGTGTGGGTGTGAGGTGGGGCACTGGGTAAGGGTGTTAGTTGAGCTGGCGGAGGGGTCCTAGATGTGACAGTGGGTAGGAGTGTGAGGTGAGACAGCAGAGGGCTGTGGTGTAAGACAGTGAGTAGGGGATGAGGTGACACAGAGGGTTGGTGTCTGAAATGAAACTAGATAGGTGGGGCAATGTGATGCGAGTCGTTGGTGAGGAGTGGGACTGTAAAGTAAGACATAGGTGAGTGGTGTGAGGTAAAACCACTGTGACGGTGATAGGTGAGAGAGTGGATGATTGGCTGGGTAGGTAGAAGGGTGAGGCGAGAGTGAGTGGGTGTGGTATGTGAGGTGCAACAATGAGTGAGCAGGGCTGTGAGATGGTGATTGGGGCACTGGCGCAACTACATTGGGCTTCATGGGCATCATACCCTCCCTTCCCCCTAATCCATGGATCTTACTTTTAGCCCATTTGTAATCTGAGAGTTGTAGTAATTCAAGTCACTGAAGAAAAATAAATCATGCACCTGATATGTTTGAAGCCTGTTAATGCACTACCCTTGACCTGTAGCCACACAGTAACATCTTTATTAAGAATTGTCTTTGCATGTTATTCTCTATCTTAACTCCACCTCCAAATTCAAATGGGCTTCGCCCCATTATTTGACATTAGCCCCCCAAATTGAAGTCTAATTGTTGGTTTTACTGAGTATGTGTGTGTTTTCCCAAGCCTCTGGCTATGGGATTTCAAGAATTCCATAGCCAGTAATGTGAGGCCAACTAGTTCTTTTCCTTCTGATTGGCTGGAAGAACTGTCAGGAATTACAGATGTTTGTTGATTGGCTACCACCTTCCACACAATTATAGCAGAACAGCAGCTCACCCAGGCAATAAAGGAGCAAAGGAAAAGGCACTTTCATCATTACAAAATGCACTTCATTGACGTATAATGGAAAAAAGAACACACGCCCAACACTTTTAAAAAATAAAACATTAAATATGCATGCAAAAATAGGTTGGGTCACATTTTGCTTAGAATGCCCCTTAAACCACACTCATTTCCACTGTGTCTGTACCCTATCTTGCCCTCGATGCTGCTTTCTCTATTGATTGCTACTGGTTCAGATGGGCAAGGACTGTGGGGGGGTCTGTGGCAGGCAGTGTTAATGATTGTCTGACGCCCTTTTCTCCTGCTCTCTTTCCAGGCCCTCATTGATGCTGAAGAAACCACTAATCTAAAAATTTACATCTACCGCACTGGCAGACTTGTGGCTTTGAAAAGGCAAGTATAAACCTTCCTGCTGGGACAGTAACTTTGCCTGGGGGTAGTCGTGTGTCTGTCCCCTCCCCTTCCATTGTCTGTCCCATGTGCAGCTTTCCTATGGGCCTTCTCTTGCCTACCTTTCCCATTTCCCTCTATTGAATGCTACTGGTTAAGTGGACAAGGACTGTGGGTTGGGTGTTGCGTGGAAGGCACTATTGCTGATTGTCTGACACCCCTCTCTCCCACTCTCTTTCCAGGCCCTCCTTGATGCTGACAGAATCATTAATCTGCAAATTGACATCTACCACACCTGGACCACTGGCAGACTCTTGGCTTTGAAAAGGCAAGTGTAACAGTAATTTCACCTTGGGATAGGCGCATTGCTGTCGTCTTGTGACTCCTTCAGTCTCTCTCTGTCCCGGCTTTCAGTCTCTCTCTCTCTGTCCCGGCTTTCAGTCTCTCTCTCTCTGTCCCGCCTTTCAGTCTCTCTCTCTGTCCCGCCTTTCAGTCTCTCTCTCTGTCCCACCTTTCAGTCTCTCTCTCTGTCCCGCC
>JASANM010354252.1:0-11299 GCA_031753655.1 Desmognathus santeetlah | reverse complement strand
CCTCCCAAAAATATAATAGAAGTAAAAAAATTGCTCTTCTATGCCCCAGTCTGTGCAATTCGAAAAATATTATTTCTAGTTTAAATAAATGTATTATTCCCTGTAAGTGCATGTCAACTAAATTGCTGTCGACATACACTAAACAGAAATAGAAAAATAATTCAGTCAAAATGACTCAACCAAAGTGGCAAATGAAAAAATAACTTTGATAACAAGATGGGATACAGCTGTTGCAGTTAGTGTGTTACAGTCTGTTCCATGATACGCGTTCGTATCCGCAGTTGAGCGCCCTGTCAATAGGTTTTGTAATCGGCCATGTCTGCTCCCTGCCTTTTCGGTAATGGAGTTACAACTCCCATCTTCCAGTCTCCTGGCAGTTCTCCCGTCGATAAGCTATGATTGACCGCGTCTTGTGATGTCAGGGAGGAGTTTTCCGCATAATTGCTTGATGAGATCGGTTGGAATAGGATATAGTGGGGAAGACGAGGGACTGAGGGCTAAGATGATGTGTTTGATCCCTTCCTGGGATAGAAGACAGAAATTCTCCAGTGTTGGTCTACATTCAAGATTGCTTTCTTCAATGGCCGCCACTGGCTCTGGTATGTGGCCTTGGCTTTTTCCACTTTTTGGCCGCGCTGTGTGTTGTTAATTTCCTCTCAGATGTTGGCTTCTTTGCTGTGAAGGAAAGACGCCACATCTGCTCTGCTGATTCAGTTACAGATTCAATTGCACATAACAGTGTATCATTAGAAAAGGCACGCTCATACAGAGCTGCTGCTCTTAACAGCACGCACTTTTTGGGGCTCGTGCTTTCCAGCGCGCTCAAATCTATGTGTTACGGTGCCCTACACATAGCCCCTCGGCCGGCAGGGGGCGCTAGTGAAGGGAACCGTAACAAGTACAAAAGGACCTCAACCGAGCAGGTGATTGCAGAGGAACAGGATATTTGGCAAGTGGAGAGCAGGATGGCAGGGTGGGTGCAGAGTAAGAGGGCTTGGCAGTTGCCGTTTAGCATGGCAGGCTCTGTGCAGAGCAGGCGTTTGAGCAACAGGACTGAGAATTTGCAGAGTCATGTGACTTGGGTGTGCAGATTGACCAGGAGTTCACATCCCCTCCGGTGATTCAACGAAGGCAGCTAAGGATGCATAGCATGTCTGCTGCTGGAGCACAGTTATGTTGTCAGCAGTACTTTGGCCACAGGAATATCGTGGACATGTAATGGCTGGCTTGAATGTGCCTGCAATCTTCTGGATTGCCAATTTAATGATTCACTGAACTCCACTGAGTGGTGGATTTCTATGCGGCTGATTCGGTGCTCAGCTATTTGTAGAGATCCGCTGGCAGGTTCGCGGTGCACTGAGCAGCACCACTATGCAGCGCACCCTACAGAATCCGCTTGTTAGTTTGGTCAGCTTGCCTGATGTTTTCACTGGTTATTATAAACGATGTATGCAGTTTATATTTAAGGTTTACAATATTGTCATACTTCAAATAGTACCCTACAAAACAGGTGCCATGTTATTGTCTGAAGTGACTTAATTTTTCTACTCCACCATATAATTGTTCATTTTTTGTCATACAATTCCAATTTCTCTGAGCATTGTGAAGCACAAAGCTACAGTGTTGAATGCCTGGGAGGCAGCTGACAATAGGGGATGACAATAGGGGATGTAAGCACTGTAGGGAAAGAGGACAAGGAGAAAGTTTGGGTGATCATCTATAAATTGAGGACAAGGAGAAAGTTTTAGTGATCATCTATAAATTGAGGAGAAGTTGCAGTGGCCAAAGGGGGAGCTGTAGAGAAGAGGATGCAGAACCAAAGGGCAATCCTTGAAGGACTAAGGTGCCCCTTTTGGGCTACACATATCCTTATCTGAAGCAATATGTAGCTGAGAGCTCACCACATCAATAGGGACAGGACTATCAGTACTGGGAGGGCACCACACCCTCTGAGTGTTTCATGAAGACAGTAAATCAACAGCTGTGATGTCTAAAGCACAGTCGCTCGCTATATAGCCTGGATTTCTCCAAACACTAATCACCCGTACATGTGCAACAAGTCCAATGGCAATCTGTAGCCCTCTGTGGGTCACCACGTATCACAATTTCTTCAGAAGAAAGGATGAGTGAATACACGAATGCCGGGCCTCCCCTCCACAGAGCCCCGTCAACTCTATAGATAGCCTTGAGGGTCAGGATAATATCCTGCCTCTCTCATGACGGCATGACATCTGACCACGGGAAGAGAGCAGCATAAATACTGCTCTCTTCCCTTGTACAGATGTCATGCTATAGATGACACTCGAGGCTCTCTATAGGATAGACAGGAATCTTGAGGGGAAGCCTCACGTTCATGTATACATTCATCCTTCCTTATGAGGAAATTACAATACTTGGAGACCCACAGAGGGTTACAAATTGCCACTGGACTCGTTGCAGAAGTGCGGTTGATTAGTGTCTTGAGGGAATCTAGGCTATACATCGAGCTACTGTGTCCAGACATCACGGCTGTTGATTAGTGCTGTCTTCTTGAATCACTCAGAAAGTCATGGTACCACCCCAGTCCTGATATTCCTGTCTCCAATGATGTGGTGGGACTCCACCATGTAGACTATTGGTTGCTACAGACCACAAGATAAACGGGAGTATGTGCCAGGGGTTCACTGACGGAAGTTGACCCTAGACTGGGCCTGTTTCCATACCAGGATTGTGAGTATTATTGTTCTGAAGAGGAGAGGTACCTTCTGAGAGGGACACTGGTAGCCGTAACACTGTCGACGTTCACAGTTGAGATCACATGATGTTGTTTCTGCATACATTAAAGCAGAGTAAATAGATAGATAATAGAACGTAATTCAATATCTAGGTGTTATGTGTTGATGGATCTCTGGTTTTTGTTCACAACCTGATGAAATGACTTGTGTTAATTTGATTTATTTTCTTTTAATAAATTAATTTTATGTACGTCTTGTTTAGGTTCTATACCATGTTGGTACGGATGTTTGGCCTGTTTACAATTTGAGATGAATGGAGCTAATATGAGTAATTGACAATCCAGAATTAAAATTGAATATTCGCCTTTATATGTTGATAATCCAAAAAATCATTGATCCTTCAAAGGATTGGTTAATACCATTGTGCTGTTCTCGTGTCCTGTGGAGGTTAATCGTGGGACATTTATTTATTCATTTTTTTTTTTTTTTAAATATTTTTATTGTATTTTATAAACCAAACAAAACATTACAAATATAAATAAATAGTTTCGTACATACATGAACAGTTCATCTTATTGTCATAAAACGTTTGTTATTTCTTGATGACACTATCATTTCATTTGTTCTAAAATAGAGACAATAAAAACAGTTGATTTATAGGTCATATTACAATCCATTATTCACAGGATCCCAGTCATAGTTCATGTCCGCTGTATCATCATATATAAACCACCAATAATAAAACTTCCCATTTAACAAAACATTACCCCCCCACACCCTAAACACATTGTACAATTAGATATGTCCTAACTTTATCCTTCCTACTATAACACCTTCCCACTATTTTATAACCTCATGTCCTCATACAACAACATCAAGCCTCATTTTCCCATTCATTCCCTGACATTCTTGTGTTAATACTCCCATTCCTATCAACATTCATACTCTAAAAAAAAACCACTATCAAGCTGTTCATACATTACTCTCCTGAGTTGTTATCCATTTTACCCCTCCGAATCCGACTGTGAGGCTTGGTCCAGACTTACTTGTAGTAAGTATGCTTCAAATTCTTTCCATATATCTAAAGGCTTATTCGCATTGGGTAATATGTCCCCAAACTTGCTTTCCGTTTCATGTGCATATACCAATGCTTGTATCCAAGCCACCACTGACGGAGGAGTGGGTCTCATCCATTTAAGAGCTATCTCACGCTTAGCTAATAATAATGCCAAGGATAAGAATCTTTTCCTCACTCTATCACTCATCCCCACAGCTCCCAAAAACACCATTTCAATAGTTCTAGTAGGAATTTGGCCCATGATACGCTCCAACTCCACAAATACCGAATCCCAATATTGAACAACCACTGGACACTCCCATATCAGGTGTAGGAAATTCGCCTGGGCAGCACTACATCGTGGACACTTTGGGTCCGCCTCAGGGATAAATCTGGCAATGCGCATCGGAGTCATATAGTATCTTGTCAGATACTTGTATTGGATCAGGCGATAACGCGCATTGACACTGACCTTCCGCGTTTGCTCGCAGGCCACCTCCCATTCTTTGTCAGTCAATGGTCTATTCAGATCAGTTTGCCAACAGTCCCTGGCCCTCATGGGGGTAGCATATATGATGTCAACCAGCCCCCTGTAAAGATGGGATACCAACTTTCCCCACCCAACCGTCTGTACCATCAGCTGGTATAGCGTAGCAGTAGGGGGCAAACTCGGCAATATTGGCCATCTTTGTTTCATCTGAGCATAAATCCTATGTACCAATAGCGTATCCGCCGGAGAACCACCAAGCTGCTGCAGAACCATTGCTTTAGTTTTCAACATCCCCTCTTCAAATAAGTCAGCATAGTCCTCTATTCCAGCTTCAGACCAGCGCGCCCAACCCCCCCGTGGCCTACAAGTCAGGGACAGAAAAGAACATCGGATGGGTAGCTCAGCCACAAACGGTTTCACTTGGCCGTACCTTCTGAGCAAAGCCGCCCATGTATCCAGTGAGGTTCGAATTGGAGTAGAGGGTACCTTCCTTATTCCCTTCAGCTCATCCAATAGGGCAGGACCCCCACACGGGGCACAAATGGCTGCATCCAACCGGTCATGCCCTCTAGCATTACCCTCTTGCAGCAGGGGTACCAAATATTGCAGCTGGGCAGCCAAATAATATGTTTCAAGACAAGGTGCGGAAAGTCCCCCTCTAATAATTGGCCTGCAAAGCGTTGAGTAAGCAATCCTCACCTGCCTGCATCCCCAGATCAAACTGGTACAAAGACGCCTACACTTAGCAAAGAACTCCTGAGGTATCTTCACAGATAAATTGCGAAACACATAAAGGAATTTGGGTAACACCACCATTTTTAACAGGGCCACTCTGCCCGCCATAGACAGCTGGAGCCTACCCCATCTAGCAACTCTCTCCTCCAATCCTGACAGGACATCATACAAATTCATACGCAAACTTTCTTCCACCTCTCTTGTAATATATATGCCTAAGTATTTAAAAACCTTTGGTTCATATCTCAACCCTGTGCCCGCAACTACACTATCATCACAACGAGCCATTGGGTACACAAGGGACTTATCCCAATTTATTCGAATTCCGGAATATCCCCCAAAGGTCGCCAGAACGTCAATCAGCAAAGGCAAAGAATCCGCAGGATCCGCCAGATAGATCAGAATGTCATCTGCATAAGCAGATACAGTATTCTCAATATGTCTAACATTAATCCCCCGCCCCATCAACGCCTGCCGAATAGCACACAGCAGCGGCTCATACGCCAAATTAAACAGCCCAGGGGAGAAGGGGCATCCCTGCCGCGTTCCTCTACGAATATCAAAAAAATCCGTCAAGGACCCATTCACCATAATGCGAGCACGCGCGCCAGAATACATCAATTTAATCATCTGCAAAAACACAGGGCCAAATCCCAGCTTTTCCAAAACAGCAAACAAGTATGGCCACCATATTGTGTCAAACGCTCTGGCGGCGTCTAGAGACGCCACCGAGCAATCCGAGTCTTCCTCTACCTCAGCAGCCACCGTCTGGAGCCTTCTTAAATTATCCGATGTAGAGTGCCCCGCCATGAACCCAGTCTGATCGTCCGACAGGAGCAACTCAAGTATTGGATCACACCTGTTCGCCAATACTTTTGCCAGTATTTTGACATCACTGTTTATAAGGGACAAAGGCCTGTACGACGAACAGGCAGTTGGATCTTTACCCGGCTTCAATAATAACACTATCATTGTGTCAGCCATGTCAGCCGGCAACTGCCCACCCTGCATCAATTCCGCATACACCTCCAACAGCCGAGGAGCCATCCGGGGAGAAAAATATTTGTAGAAGGACATGTCCAATCCGTCTAAACCCGGGGCCTTGCCAGGCGCCAGGTCCCGGACAGCGTGGAGTATCTCCTCTACCGCTATAGGTGCGTCAAGAGCATCACGATTCGCCTGAGGTAGCAACGGCAGTCCCAATGATCCCAGGTATCCCTGCAATTGGGCCATGTCTAAGGGGGGTCCCTCTGAATAAAGTTCCTCAAAGTGCTCACGGAAAACTCTCTTTATAGCGGAAGTGGAGTGGTGCACACCACCCTGCCCATCCTTAATGCAAACAATTTGCCTTCCCCTATCAAATTCTCGTTGTGCAATACGTGCCAATGTGCGACCAGGACGCTCCCCTTCTACATATTGTAACACTCTCGTCGGCCACCTGGTGTGATGAATTTCCCTATCCAGACACTCCTCAACCTTGGCTTGCAGCTGACGTACCAACAAGGGATTAGCTCCCGGTTCTCCATTCTGCCATTTTGCATCCTCCTCTTTCAGCTGTATCCTAGCCCCATTCAGCTCACTTCGTATTGCGCGCAACATTCCACCTTCTATTCCCATGCAACGACCTCTGACATATACCTTATGTGCCAGCCAGTTCACAGTATTTGAAGTGTCAGCAGGGTCATTCATCTCCCAAAATTCATCCACAGCTTCAGTTAATTGCTGACGAAATGCCCCATCATTTAATGCTCGTGACTTAAACCTCCAGACCCTATCCAGCATACATACCTCCTTCCATTCTATCATCATCCACACCATTCCGTGATCCGATATCAACCTTGGCTCAATACCACAGTCAACAACCTCATCATTGAGGGAGGACGGGATCAAAAAGAAATCAATACGGGAAAACACTCTGTGAGGTGGTGAATAAAATGTATATCTGCGCTCATCAGGATGTCGCACTCTCCAGACGTCGATCACACCGCAATCATCCATCCAGTTCCGAACACATTGGGCAGACCTTGCCACCCTGCCCTGCAAGGAGCTAGACCTATCTAAATCAGCAGTCATTGTAAAGTTGAAATCGCCCCCTATGATCCATATTCCTGGGTTAGTACCCTCCAGATCTCCCAGTAGTGTTTCAAAAAAACTAGGATTATCCACATTAGGACCATATATGTTCAGAAACACCATGGGGTTAGATCCTATAGACCCCAGCAGCTTCACATAACGTCCAGCTGGATCGACATCAACACTTTTGAATTTAAAGGGAACAGAATGGTGCACTAAAATGGCCACACCCCGCGCCCCAGATGTGTAGCACGCAAAATACCTGTGACCACCCCACGATAAAGCAAATTGATCAGTCCCCTCCTCTGTGAGATGCGTTTCCTGCAAAAACGCTATTTGGGCGTGCATTGTGTCTAAATACTTCAATATTTTACATTTCTTGATAGGATTGCCTGCCCCCCGTACATTCCATGATATAAACTTATATTTCACAGGGGCCATGAGTACATATCTTCCCCAATAAACGCCACATTAGAAATCCAACACAGGTCGTGACCCAGTTTCTCCAGCTTGCCATATTAAATGCAACTTTTACATTCTTTATCTCTTTTAACACTCTGCAGCAAATACAAATCACCTTCCAATAATCATTTGGGAACCACCACTCCACCTCCCCTTTCCTCAGTTCAGACCATATCATAACCATAACAAAAACCATAACAAAACCCCAACCAAACTTTTTCAACCATGCTTCAACTGCAACATAGGTGCAGATTACTGCTCGGTGATCACGTGACTCAGAACCCATCGTACCCGAACCGTGACAGGGGGTCCACGGCGACCACAGCAATACATTAAGGGCTCTGCATGGTACACAATAACTTACAACTGTTACGTTGGACAAAGTACTCATTTTCAATCATTGTCGCCCAGTGCAGACTGAGAGTCCAAGGCAATTACTTCCAACTCACGGCGCTGTGGCAACGGTGGAGGGGTGCCAAAAATCCAGTCCCCTATTGCACCATTCGTGTCGGCACCAAGAATGTCACTGGGGGTAGCCAACGAAGATCCAACGGAGCCATCAGAGCTGTCCGACCCACGGGCCTTCGATCTCCCAGTCACCTGGGCCACAGCTTCCAGGGCCGCCAGGCAGTCCCTCCCTCGCAGTCCGACATTGGGTTGTCCTGCCGGGGAACCGCGTTGAGATGACACACGCGACCCAGTCTCCCGAGAGGGTGCTCGCACATTCGCTTCAACATATTCCATGGCTTTTGCGGGATCAGTAAAAAAATGAGCTTTGTTGGCATGAACAAACCGCAACTTGGCAGGGTGCATTATGGAGTAGGTAATCTTTCTGGCCCTCAATGCTGCCTTCACCTGTATGAATTGCTTGCGCAGTCCCTGCACCATCTGTGTGTAGTCGGGATAGAAGCTGAGCACATGGCCCTGGTGTCGTACCGTGCCCAGTACCCGGGCTGCCGCCAAAATGGCGTCTCGATCTCTGAAATTTAATATTTTAGCGATCATTGGTCTGGGAGACGCTCCGGGCGGGGGTTTAGCCTGTAATGCTCGGTGGGCACGTTCTACAAGGAACACAGGGGACAGCTGGGCATCAGGGAGGACCTTCCTGACAAGCTCTTCCAGGAATTGCGACGGGCGAGGTCCCTCCTGTCCCTCTGGGAGACCTAGTATGCGGACATTGGACCTCCTTGCCCGCCCTTCTTGATCTTCAAGGCGCAGGTTCGCCTCTCGCACTTGCTTCTCCAATACCTCAATTCTATGAAGGAGTGGCTGCATTGAGTCCTCGACATCACTCACACGATTTTCAACCGCCGCCACGCGGCCCACGTTAGCTGCTGCCTCAGTCGCTATGGTGTCCAACCGAGCGGTCAGCTGCGTGACCGCTCCGACCATGTCACCCACCATGCGCCTTATGTCTTCCACTGCGGCGATCGGCACTGTTGTCGGAGCTGGCCCATCCCCCACGCCGTCTTCATGCACAGCATTCGGCTGGCGGGAGCCGCCATCTTGGGTTTTCCCCCGGCGGGGGGGGGAGCCTCCTGTTCGTGCCGAAAAGTCAGGGATGTGGCTCTGCCGGCGCCCCGACTTGCCAACCATCGTGAGCGCGGTCGTTTCAGGTCGTCCCGACAGTGCTTCTATCAGTCCGCCGGTCCCAGCAGACGGTAAATTATGTTTGGAATTGCTGCGGCCGCCGGGAGCTCTCACGCCGTACGTCCTTTCACGGCGCTCGCATCACGTGACCCTAAGGCAACTTATTTTAATGAGAGAATTAATAATGCCCAATCTAACAAACGTGAACTTTTTAAAATAGTGAAAGAACTTGAGGGAAAGAATTCCACAGTCGACTCAGCACCCCCCTCTAAACACTGGTGCCAGACTATACAGAACGCCCTATTGTCCAAAGTAGAGAAGCATGTCAGCACCGTTGAGGCGAAACTAGCTTTACTTCCTTCTACTTATGTTCAATCTCTTAGCTCTTATGGTAACCCCAGACTGCCGACAAATCTTACCTTCAAATTTCGTAAAGTTTCAGTCGAAGAGCTTACTCATACGGTGCTAGGCATGAAACCCACTTCATATAAGGGCGATGCGTGCACAGCTGACCTCATTCAAAAATCCATCGATGCTCTTGCTCCAATACTAACCAAGCTAGTAAATATTTCATTCTCAACAGCTCAGGTGCCAGGAGCCTTGAAAGAATCTTGGATTACGCCCTTATTAAAGAAAGTTGGATTGGACCCTGAAAACCCACTTAGTTATAGGCCAATCACGAACGTGTCATTTCTGTTGAAGATTCTTGACAAACTGGCCTATTCTCAAGTGCAGGACTTTCTTTCACTGCATCACCTTCTGAATCCAAGGCAATCTGGCTTCAGACAGAAGCATGGCACTGAGACAGCCCTACTAGACCTTAAAAACAACCTGGCCAGAATTATTGACAAAGGCAGCCCTGCGCTGCTCCTCCTCCTTGACCTGAGTGCGGCTTTCGACTTGGTCGACCACGAACTCCTGGTGAGCCGCCTCAGGTCAAGTTTTGGTTTCTCGGGGGAGGCAGCTGACTGGATTAAGTCATTCTTATCTGGCAGAACTGCTAGGGTCTGCCTCGGTGCAGTGGCAGCTGAACCTACCCCCCTTACTCGGGGGGTACCACAGGGCTCATGCCTATCCCCCATGCTCTATAATATGTTCACTACCCCGCTGTTTGACTTGCTGGATCAGGAGGAGGTAGGTTTTACCA
Source organism: Desmognathus santeetlah (assembly GCA_031753655.1). Lineage (NCBI taxonomy): Eukaryota > Metazoa > Chordata > Amphibia > Caudata > Plethodontidae > Desmognathus > Desmognathus santeetlah. Next base: position 1,031 of record JASANM010354252.1, on the reverse strand, counting down.
ACTACGCCGACGATTCTCAAATTTTCCTCCCATTGTCTGGCGTATATAACACTGATGAGACAATGATTAATAACATTTTTAAACTAGTGCAGGATTGGATGATTTTTAATAAATTGGTTTTAAATAGTGATAAAACAGAATTATTGATTTTAGGCACAAGGCAGAAACTGGCGGCCCTTCCGGATTGTTACTCCTCTTTCTGTATTGATGGCTGTTCTATTCCAGTAGCTTCTGTGGTTAAAACCTTAGGAGTTTATTTGGATGCTAATATGAACATGAGGAAACATGCTTTAAAAACAAAATCTTCATGTGCTTACGCTACCAAACTCCTACATCAAATCAAGGTTTACCTATCTAATAGCAACCTTGCTAGAGTCGCTAGCGCATTGGTAAACTCAAGAATAGACTACTGTAATAGCTTGATGTCGGGTGCTGATGCCAGCACTCTGCATATTCTACAAGTGGCTCAGAACAACGCTGTCAGGGCTGTGGCAGGTATCTCCCGGCGGGATCATGTCTCCTCTGCCAGGAGAGAGCTGCATTGGCTTCCTGTTCGACAACGCATTCGTCATAAAGTAGCCACCCTGGTTCATAAATGTTTGCATAATGGAGCACCTGAATATCTTAGACAGGAAATTACGGTGCAGAAATCTGAGAGAGCTCTGAGATCCTGTGGGGATCTCAGGCTCAGGTCGCCTCGATATAAGCTTGTCACCTTTGGGGGTCGAACATTTGCAGCACAGGCTGCCTCGATCTGGAACGACCTCCCGGGTGAATTAAGAAATGTCTCTTCTCTGGAGGTTTTTCGGAAGAATTTGAAGACCTTTCTGTTCGAGGATGTAACCTGACTTGTTATGACCCTTAACTTTGACCACTGTTCTGGCCTGCTCTGACCTACTTTGATACCCCTTTTCTGGTTTGGCGCTTGGAGGTGTGCTGAGGCCCACGGGCGAATTCGCACCATAATAAATCTTTGTTGTTGTTGTTGTTGTTGTTGAGTTGGAAAATATAAAAAGTAGCTAGAATATCGT
>JASANM010343181.1:0-11321 GCA_031753655.1 Desmognathus santeetlah | reverse complement strand
CGGGGCCAAGGGGACAGAGGCCTTGGGTAGTGGTATCTTGCAGGTTGTACGGCCCTCCCAGGGCACAGAAAGGCTAGTGGATTAAGCAGCAGTCATCTTCTATACGTTGAGAGTTGCCTGTACACAACCACCCGCTTTAGTAGCGCTCAGGGCTGGTTATGGCATATTGACATATTTTGAAGTTATGTGTCCACGTTATTTGCTCCAAATGGAATCAAATAACGTGCATGCAGTAATTGGATGAAGTTGCAGATGTGACTTGTTATTTATGTGTGAAGTTTTTATGTCAAATGTATTTTATTTTTTCATTGCTTTTGCGCTCTAAAACCTGATACCACACATAATAAGATTTCATTTATTCCCAGGGATTTTAATTTTGTACACAATGTGGACCTAGAAACTTTATCAAAACTTAAGTAAAATCTATAAAAGCCACTTTTAGATTTATTTTTTTAGAGTACAGTATGACGAAGATAATTCAACGTGTGGACCTGGTCAATCATCGCAAAGCCCGTTCTGAAACGAGCTTTAGTAAAATGCAAAATTTGATTCTGATCTACCTATTCTGTCAGTTGTTTTAGAAGTATTCTTGCAAAAATATTGCCATTGGTATCTAAGAGGGCAATTAGACGGTATGAGGCTGGCTCTGATTTTACTCCCTTTATGTATAGCGGGTAAAAAATTGAACCCTTCAGCTTTCTGGAATTGCATTGAATTTAAGAGCAATATTTATAATAGGGGTAAGAAGTTTAACCCACCTTTTAGGTATCATCTTAACTATCCTAGGTGGTACCCCATCCAAGCCAGATGCCCTGGAAGAAGAAATGGAAGCAATTATTTTAAAAACATAGGGCCTGATTACGACTTTTGCGGTATTGTACCTTTTGCGGTACTTACCGCAAAAGGTACATTACCGCACGGTAATGTACCTTTACCGTGCGGTAAAGGTACATTACCGCACGGTAATGTACCTTTACCGTGCGGTAATGTACCTTTTGCGGTATGTACCGCAAAAGGTACATACCGCACAAACTCATAATCAGGCCCTTTGACTTGTAGGAAGTACTGGACCATAAAGGATTCTGATGCTACAAAACTTCAAATTGTTTCAATTACCCAGTTAGAGTCCAGATAAAATACGCAGAGAATATAAAGATTTAAGTGATGCATTTTCTCCAAAGGAAGCTGAGAAGTTACATCCCCATCGTGTACTGTATATGATTGTCCCATAGATTTGGTCCAGGGGGACCAATTCCTCATAGTAAAATGTATTTGCATTCACCTAAAGAACAGGAGGAACTTAGAAAGTACATTTCCAAAAGTCTCAAGAAGGGTTTCATCGTACCTTTGAAACCCCAAGCAGGATCCCTTATCTTGTTTGTTTCCAAGAAAACAGGTGATCTGAGACCTTGAATAGATTATGGCGAGCTCAATGACATCACCTTGAAAAATAGATACCCTCTCCCACTAATCCTTGACCTTTTAAATTTTGTGAAAGATGTGAATTGGTTCACAAAATAAGATTTACAGGGCGCCTATAATCTCATAAGAATCTGTGAGGGAGATGAACGGAAGATCATATTTAAGAGTCGTTTTGGGCAGTATGATTATCTTGTGATGCCTTTTGCTTTGACCAATACCCCAGCAGCCTTTCAGTGTTTCATTTTGAATATTTTTAAAGACCTATTTGGGAGAATAGTTTCTCTCTACCTAGGTGATATTCTGATTTATTGAATTTCTTAAGATCAATATATTCTGGATGTTTGGGAAGTTTTGGGTTGTTTTAGGGAACATTCTTCTAATGCTAAATTAGAAAACTTCAGGCACATTAATTAGGTTAGTATGTGAGTGCTAACTTTGTAAATATGGAGAGATTCTAACGTTCCGCATCAGGGGTCGCTCTGCAAGTGCCAGCGGCTGGTGTGAAGTCCTCTCAAGATTCCTTTTCAGTTGCTTCAGTAAGTGTCCTTCAACCAAGAGAATCGTCCTACCTGTGGCTCTCAGTTTGGGCCACAAACTTTCGAAGAGGGAACTCTCCAGTTTATGGACTTTAAAATTCACCAGAGATCGATTGCCGCATGCCGATCTCAAGCCTTACTCACGAACAGTAAGCTGAAGTCGATAAAATTTCCATATGCTGAGGTAAAGTGTTCACTCGATGATTGCAGCACTTACCTCTTCTAGGACCTAGCTCTGGTTATTTTTCTTGAAAAACTGTTTTGTTATTTATTTTTGGAAACAGACAAATGGACGCATTTATCCTATGTCGCGTACCTCGCTGAACGAAAGCACGAAAATCTAATGAATTTGAGCAAAAGAATTCCTTTGAATCTTGCTTCATTTGATGGTACCAGAAACCCCCCAGAAAGCTAGTTAAAGAAAGGAATTTACTGTCTTTCTTGACGAGCTCCTCGTGACTTGACTCTTCGGACACTGATGATCGGCTAATAGTGGATATTTCAGAATCTGCAATAAACAAGGAAAGAGGACTGTGAACAATCAGCCAGTTTATGCAAAGCTCCAGAACTCATTACATGTATCCTTTAAAGGTTTCTTTGTTCCATTGTGAGTGTGGATGAGTGAGTGTAAGAGTTTTCAGGTTACCTCTAAACATTTAACTTAACCTCTAGAGAGAAATAAGAGAAAGAAGAAGAAAAGGTTTCTTGACGAATAAACTTCCATTTAAGTCCAGTGCCATCCCTAGATAAGTGGGTTCAGATTTAACAGGCAAGAGAAAAATGGAAGGGCATTCTGGGCTAGGAGCACAACTCTGGGATCTGAGGTTAATTAACTGTTCCTGTTTTGCAGATCACAGACCAGGATTTCTTAGAGATAGAAGATTCAAACCCAACTCCACTAAAGTAAAACCTGGTGGTGGCAATCTCCCCTGACTTTCTTGGATAGTCAGTGGTGGTTTACTCTTGCATCAGACTTCTGTTCCATCCCAGTTCAGCCAGAAGTGTAAGGTTAATAGTTTGAATTTAATTGAGACTTGTGACTGACTGCTGAAGCCACCATACAGTCTCTCCTGGAGATGGAACTGATTCTGGAAAATATCTCAAAAAGACTAGATGATATACAGAAAGTGATGAGAGATACTCACCTGGATAGCTGAAGGCTTCATGTTTGAGTAATTGCCTTAGAGGAGGGAGACACTGTTTGAGAGGCTTCCGAGAATATTCACCTGAGTTCACATCCTGATCCTGACGTAGACCCTAAAATGCCCAACCTAACCCCTTTTAAGAGTTCCTCAGGAAGATCACCAGGTGAGAATAGTATCCAAAGAATTAAAGTTGGCTTACGCAGAAAAATATCCTGAGGACACTCACCAATGTAGGTTTTTCCTGATGTAATCTTCCCTTCATTTTTTTGGGAACAACTATACAATTTAATACCGAAAGAACAAAGTACTTTTCTTAATACCAAATCTAATTGGAGAATCGCAGAGTTGGGCTGCTCCTTTAGTAGAAATATTAAGTCCATGGTTACATGATTATGGCCACTTTGTGAGGGAGTGCAAAAAGATCTTTGATAGAAGGTATGCTACACATACCAGCAGCTTAGAATTTCAGAAACTAAAACAAGGTTCTAGAGGATACTTAAATAAATTCCAGCAATTGGCTGTTAAGCTAAATTGTACGGAATCAATCCAGAACTCAATATTTGTTCAGAGGTTGAAAGATGAGTACAAGGGCCTGGTGCATTGTGTTTATCCTATTCCTGAAACTCTTCAGGGTCTCATTAATTTGACATTACAAGTAGATCAACATTTGAGAGAAAAGAGATTGGACTCTCAGTAACATTTCCGAAAGTCCACGCTACCCTCTCCTGCAAATCTGGTCCGTACTGAGTGTGCAGTTCACATACGAGGAGTTCAGGACAAGAATAACTCTAATAAGGATGACTCTTTTCGTAAGATGGGAAAAGCTGAGGTTAAGAAAATATCTTCAGAGCCATGAGAACCTTTTTTTTTTTAAACATATTTTTATTAGTTTTGCATTGATAATACAGTAATTACTCACAGTAAGGCACTTGGGGGCGCCTGTGAAATAGTACAAAGTGCATATAACACAGAATGGAAAAACTCACATCTCAGCAGGCCAATACCAAATTAAATGAGCGACCCTACACAATCCTAAGAAACAAACATTACATTTTACATTATAAACTAGCACCCCGCTTTATACCATTAACATACCCAAAACTAACAATTACCAATCCCCCTCCCCAACCCTCAAGTCACTTGGGTAACTGCACTCCACCATGAACCCAACGCACCAGTTCGCCCCCATCGTTCTGATTAACACCTTCACTCACACCTCCTCACCTCCCTCTGTCATCCTCCTCTCCACACTCAGCGTTAAGTACCTACGAAATTCATCCCATATGTTCTTAGGCACTTGTGTTTGTGGCATTATATATTGCAACATGTCTTCCTGATTCGCACAGTATGTCATATAGGAACGCCACTCAGCCAATGTCGGCGCACACTTACGTATCCAGCTTCTAGCTACCAACAGCTTAGCAGCAACTATCGCTACTCTAGCCCACCTCGTATTCACCACACCCATTTGTGGCAGGTCGTAGAGATACATTGCTGACGGTGAGGCTCGTACCTCACACTGACACACCTCTGACACCACTTCAAATATTGACTTCCAAAACGGGCGCAGCATCGGGCAACCCCACGTCATGTGCATAAAGTTTGCTTGGGTATTCTTACATTTCTTATAGCTAATATCATCTCTTTTGTATATTTTATTCAATCGGAGAGGAGTGTAATACGATTGGGTCAGGAACCTGTAATGTACCAATCTCAATTTCATAATGAACGCCACATTTTTCGAGGCCAAGCAAGCATCACTCCAGATCCCATCCTTGATCTGCTCGCCCAGCGTTTGTTCCCATTTCACTCTCAGGGCATCTGGTTGCTGATTGTTATACTCTAAGAGTATCTTGAACACCCGCGAGATCTGGCGGTCGTTCCCCTACCGTGGTAAGCACATGTGCCAATAGTTTATTTTCCGGCGGTTCAATAGGAGACATGCTCCATCTGGATTTTATACAACTTTTCAGTTTACGCCACAGCAGAAACGCCACCGTCCCTCCCTCAGCTTCATCCACCAGGTCCTTATCATCCTTCAACTTGCTGTCTTCAAACAAATCCTGCATTGTGAGCAGACCACGCTCCACCCAGCTCGCATACATCCTCTCAGTCAATTTCGGCTTCTGTGCTGACATCCCAGATTGACAAGTACTCAGAGTAACACGCCCCTCCTGCTATCCTCCGATTCACATCCCTCCTCAAGTAAAGGCCAATCATTGCCGGACCTTTCATGCCACTCGGCTTCACTCTTTCATCCATTAAAAGTGTCTCCAGGCACAGTTGATCAAACCATCTCTGTTCCATCAGCACCTGAGGTTCCTGTGTGGCCGCATCCATCCACTTTAGCACATGATGTAGTTGAGCAGCCCTAAAATAAGCTAAGAAGTCTGGGACCTCAAATCCCCCAGCCTCGTATGTTTGTGTCAGCGTGGAGTAAGCCACCCGGGGAATTTTGCCATTCCACAGAAACTGAGTGATTTTAGATCTCAGTATTGCGAAGAAATTCGATGGCACCTGTGTTGGCACATTATGAAATAGGTAGAGCAATTTTGGCAGCGTGTTCATCTTTACCGTGGCAATTCTTGCTGCCAAGTTCAACGGTAACTTATCCCATTTCTGCAAAGACTCACCCACCACTTTCAATACCGCCTCATAATTAGATGAAAAAATATCGCTATCAGACTTGGCTATCGTCACACCTAAATATTTCAACCCCATCTTACTGGTCTGCCACTTCTTCACTGGGGAAGCAATTGGGGCTTCAGAACCATAAGGGTAATAAATCTATTTTCCCCAATTTAGTTTAAAACCTGAATACTCGCCATGCGCTCCAATCATCTTCAGGGCCAACCCCAGGTCTTTCTCAGGATCTCGTAGGATTAGTAACAGGTCATCAGCGTATGCAATAGTTAGGTTCTGGACTCCCTTTACTGTGACGCCCCTCTCACCCAACTCAGAGTTTAGTTTTCATAGTTTCCATTCCCAATACAAACAGAATGGCCGAAAGTGGACACCCCTGTCTTGTCCCCCTCTCAATATTTATCAGCTCAGACCATGTTCCATTAACCACCAGACGCGCCGTTGGCTTAGCGTACAGGACTTTTATCCATTTAATGTAAGCCTCTCCAATTCCCATTAAGCGCATCACCTGGAATAGATAAGACCAATTAATCATGCCGAAGGTCTTGTATGCATCCAGGGAGACCATTGCTGCCTTCGATGTCTCCGGTGTGCCTGCCATTACCGTGAAGGCTCGCCTAATGGCTGACGCTGTGTCTCTGCCCGGGACAAAGCCTGTCTGGTCCGGAGCTATTAACCTGCCAACATATGGTAGCAACCTATTCACTAGAACCTTAGCAAGTATTTTCACATCTGAGTTGAGCAGAGACAGAGGTCTGTAATCCGAACAGCATCGTGGATCCCCCCTGATTTTGGTAGAAGCACTATCTTCGCCTCATTGAGCCTGCCCTTAAAGGCACCATTCTGATAGGCCTCGTTATATACTTCTAGAAGGAGTGGGCTCACAGCGTGTTTATACCTCTTGTAGAACTCGTTTCCTATTCCATCGTGCCCCGGCACCTTGCCCATCTTTAGATCTTTTATTACTGCTTTAATTTCATCCAGATGAATAGGCAAGTTCAGCAGCTCAGCGCTTTCCCTATCGAGACTCGCCAAGGGAATACCACTCTGGTATGAGGACAGGTCAGTCATTGTCTGCTCATGCTCCCCTTTGTAGATGTACTGTAAATGGTCTTTCAACTCCAGAACAATCTGCTCTGGGTCAATTGAACTCTTCCCCTCCTTGTCCGTAAGGACCGGGATTGTTCTCACTGAGTTACCGGGGCACAATAGCCTAGCTAGGAGAGTGTTACCTTTATCTGACTGCCAATAGTATTTAGCATTTATCGCCTTGGCCCTAAATTTTAGAGCTTCGTCTGCTTTCTGTTTATATTTTTGCCTCAGATCTAGAATTTCCTGAAGCACTTTTTCGTCCCCTGTGCTCAGGTGCCCCTCATCTAGCATTTGTAGGCTCGTCTCAAGCTTAGTTAACTCACTCTGCAAAACCCTCCTGACTCCACACTCATTCATAGCAATAAAACCTCTCAGTGAACACTTGAAAGCCTCCCACCTAGTCTGCAGAGCGGTGTCTCCCGATTTATTATTTTCAAAGAAAGAGGTTAAGTGATCCCGTATTTTCACCTCCATCAACGCATCTCTCAACAATTGAGGGTTCAGGGACCAGTATGTCAGCCTGTGGTATCGCGGTGCCCACACCATCTCCATCCACACTGGACTATGATCTGAGAGAGTCCTAGTACCCGTGCTAATACTCTATCAGATAATACAATCTCGCTGAAACAAGGAATCTGTCTATACGTGAAAACATCTTATGCACAGGGGAGTAGAACGTGAATCCACTCACATCCGGGTAACGAACCCGCCACACATCCACCAAGTCAAATAAATCCATATACTGGAGGGTGTTATTTGCACTCTTACTGAGCGGCCTCACTACCCCAGAGGACCTATCCAGAGTCGAGCTCAACACGAAATTAAAATCCCCTCCAATAAGCCAGGGCCATTCTCCCCATTCTCCCAAGCGCTGAAACAATTTGTCGATAAATTCCGGTGAGTCATAGTTAGGCCCATAGATATTAGTAATTACCAGTGGGCGCCCAAAAAGTAGACCCACTAGCACAAGGTGGCGCCCACTCTCATCCTGAATTCGTTCCACAAATTTGAATGGAAGAGTATTTCTGATAAACGTGGCCACTCCCCTACTGCCTTTGTGAAAGGTTGAGCTATATGAAACAAACCGTCCCTGCTTTGCCAGCCTCTCATGCCCAGCTTTGTTTAGGTGCGTCTCTTGCAATAACATTACATCCACCCTTTTACTCTCACAATAATCTAGTAGTTTTTGCCTCTTCTCCACTCCATTCATACCTCTGACATTCCATGTGCCCACTCTCAGTACATTATCCGCCATATCTAGATAGAAAACTTGTACATTTTAGGGCGAAATAACGTCGGTCATGCAGCCACAGCATCCGGGTGCTCTATAACGTCCCTTCCCTTTCAAATCCAGCGTTACCTCTGTTAAGTGACAGTTCCCAATCTCCATTTAACATTAAAACTAAAACAAAAACCCCCAATTTCCAATGTCCTTTAACAAACCAACTCATGTTCGTTCCGACAGCTGACATGTTCAGCTGTCACCTTTCCGATTCTCTGAAGAACTCACATGGGTACACCGGCCAGGACCCGCTCCCCACCCCCACATCAGCCAGCTCATGATACCGCCCATCCTTACGAATACAAGCGACCGCCTTTCAGCACCCTTCATGGCACCCCATGGGGATGCGCCCATCCGACAGTCTCACCAGCACTACACCCATACTCTGCACAGACTCCTCTCATTGAGTCTGATATCAATTACAGTCACAACGGTATACTTCGCCTGCAACTCATATTCTACCCCAGCAGAGACCACCCACACCCCATCCGCTCTTATGCTGTGCCCGTTCTCCACCAATCACCGTCTCAAGCGCGGGATGCAACAGACATCTGACCCCAGCAGAGACCACTCTCTCCCCCTCCAGCAGTTCTTAGGGTGTGTCCGCTCTCCACCAATCAACTGTTCGTGCGCGGGATGCTTCCCCAACCAGAACTCTTTTTACGTCTCTTCACTCCGTCTCCGTCACGCTGACAAATCACATCGCAGCGCGCAAGCCGCCCACAGCATTGTCAAAATGTATACTTCCACCACAGAGCACTGGAAGCAAAAAGAAAATAGTGCGTCCCTCGCCACACCGTGACGGCCATTTTGATGTTTAAATTATCAGTTAAAAAAGGAAAAGAAAAAGTTACACACAAAGTATATAGTTCGCCATATCTCAAGATTCCTTCACCCGCCGTACTCCACTCAACCCGCGTTCAGGTCTACACAGTCCACTGCAGCTTCGCCAATTGTTCAACTGCTCCCACCTGCCGCCACTGGACTCCCAGTACCTTCACTCGTTTCTCCACTCCCATTACTCGAAGACCTCCGCCCTTGGCCTCTCATCTCCACAAACCTGCAGGCATCCTTAGGATCAGTAAAAAAATGTGTTTTCCCATCTGCTTCCACACGCAGTCTGGCAGGGAACAGCATACTGTACTTATACCCCTTGTCCCGCAGCAGTCTTTTAGCTGCATCAAACCTCTTCCTCTCGTGCTGTACCACCGCAGATAGAACCTGGTAGATGCTGATGGAAACATTTTCATATCTCAGGGACCCCATTTCCCCAGCCGCAGCCAATGTCGCGTCGCGGTCTCTGTAGCGCAGGAACCGAATAAGCCCCGCTCTCGGCGGGGCTCCCGGATTCGGACAGGGACCCAGGGTCCGGTGCGCTCTCACGACAGAGTAGAATTCCATGAACTTTGCCTTCGGAAGCAATTGGCGCAGCATTTTCTCAAAGAAGTCCATTGGCAAACCCTTCTTGTATCCCTCGGGCAGCCCAACGACTTTCACGTTGTTCCTTCTCCCCCCATTTTCTTGTCCGTCCACCGCCGATTCCAAGAAACGAATTTTGGCAGAGTGTTCAGCTTTCATAGCGTCCAGTGGTGCCATGCGCTCCTCTAGTGCCGCGATCCTGCCCTCCATCTCTGATATGCGCGCCTCCACCTCCGTCAAGCGGGTCTGGATTCTGTCTAGTCCAGTTTGTCAGATTTGGCAGAAATATCAGTACGGAATTGTTGGATTTCCCTTAAAAAAATCGCCAAATCTATCTGCTGCAGCTCAGCCTCCGGACCCTCGGATCTCACTGGTTGCGCTCCAGACGGCTGCCGTTCCTCCCACTCGCATTCTCGCAGTCCGACCACCACCAACGCCAGCGGGCGCAGCAAAGTCCGGTATCTTTTTCTGTTTCTTCTTTTCTTTTCCTGTCATAACGAGATCCAGTGATGCAAAGTGCAAGTCTTTGTCACTGAACACGATCTCCTCTCCAAAATAAGGGCTTTAAAAGCGAATATTAGCAAGGGCGGGAAGCGGAGCCCTCCGGCACACGTCTGCTCACCTCCGCATCCCACGTGGTCTCCAGCCATGAGCACCTTTGATGGATAAAGAAAAGGCAAGGAGGCATAATGAAAGATTGTGCTTATATTGTGGTAAACCAAGTCATCTGCTGAAGGAATGCCACCTAACTAAGACAGTAGTTACAACAACAGAACCTAAGGCAGTCTCTAGTGTTGAAGAATCTTTGGAGGGAAAGTTGGGAAACAAAGAAGGCCAGCACAATTAGGGGGTTCTTCTGAGGGCAAATCTTCTACCCTTAATTCCCATCCAAAACCTCTGCATACTTTCCCTTAACTACCTTAAATCACTTACATGAAAAAAGGTTCATAATACTTCTTTCAAGATTTCCAGACCTTCTTAAAAGAAATGTCTTTCCTCTCTTAGTTGACTGTGGAGCTCCTGGACTATATATAGATTAAACCTTTGCAATAAATCAAGGTGTTCCCATTGTACTAAGGAATCTCCAGAAACTCTTCGTTCCATAGACGGGTCTGTCTTAGTATCTGGTTCAGTAGTGGAGAGGGCAGCAAAGCTAAAAATGCAAATATCAGATCACTGGGAAGATTTAGAGTTTGACTTGATTGCTTCCCTGCATCATTCTTTGGTGTTTGGTGGATGCAGTTGTTGGAGTTACACAATCCGTCGAATGATTAGCAAAGGAAAATTCTGAGATTCTCTCAAGAATCTTGTAAGAGCTGCGTAAGACTTGCTAGGGAGGTTTCCGTTGTGAGTAGCTCTGAAGTCTATACTATTGCCACCTTTGCTCAAGTCTCCGGGCCATCCCTTTCAGACCACACAGCTCTGGGATGTACCGCAGTAATCAAACTACTTCTCTGGTTATTGGAATACTGTCATTTATTGCTGTGTATTGTTTGTGAAAGATATTATGTATGTAAAAAATATGCTATTCCCCAAAGTTTAATAAGCTATTCTTTATTTGTATATTTAATTAAATCTTTACATTTACATTCATTGTGGTGGCTGAAGAGTAGCTGCCAGGAGATAATATTCTGATTAAAAAAATAACAAATTTACATTCTCCAACCGAGGTTTCAGGTTTTACAGACTAGCAACAGACTTTTCTTGTGTTTCACTTGAAAATACAGTTAAAATTGTATTTTGCGATGGCTCTAGGCCAAGCCAGTTTTTAATATACGAAAA
>JASANM010332110.1:0-11387 GCA_031753655.1 Desmognathus santeetlah | reverse complement strand
CTGGTCTAACTTCCCAGACTTCCTCCTCGTTGTCAACAAAACAGAGTCCCCTACTTGTATGCTGGAGGCTTTGGAGTTCCTGGATCGGCTCATCTCTGTGTTCTTTTTCTTTCGTTGGCATTCCACTTTCTGATGATCAATGGGGCTGGATGAGACCCTGGGCAAATCTGGCATGGTGTCCTTTACTTTTCTTCCCATGAGAGCTTCCCCGGGGGCCACCGATGTGGACGAGTGGGGGGTGGTACGGTACCCCCTCAGGAACCTATAGACTTCCGATAGCCAGTCTAGTTTTTGCTCCTTCGCAATCCGTATCACTTTGTTCAATGTCCTCATGAAACGCTCCACGTCCCCATTAGCTTGTGGCCAGCAGGGGGCGACGTGGCGGAGCTTGATGTTCAGATTCCCTGCAAAAATCCGAAATTCAGCGCTCCTGAACGGTGGACCATTGTCACTCCTTATCGAGTTGGGAAGGCCATGAGTGGCGAACATCTTCTCCAATGCTTGGATGACTGAGCCAGCTGAGGTATTGGGTACTAGCTCAACCTCGGGGTACCTAGAACACTCATCAAGAACCACTAACAGGTAATGATCTGGGGAAACTTGACAGAAATCAGCAGACAGATCACTCCATGGTGTGTGGCTCCTTGGCGGGGTACTAATAGGGACAGGGGGGGAAGGTTTTCCACTTGCCGAGCACTTCAGGCACGTATTCACCATGTCTGCCACCATTTCTTGAAGGTTGGGGAACCAGTATCTCCTTCGAAGTCTCGCGGTGGTTTTTGTCACCCCTTGATGACCTTCATGAGCCAGGATAAGAAGCTTTGGGACTAGCACTTCAGGGACCACAATGCGTTCCCCTCTTAGTAGCACTCCTTCCCCCGAGACAGATAATTCCGCCCTGACAGAGAACAGTTTTTCCATGAGGGTCTTATCTTCTTTGTTATAGTTGTGGGTGGATGACAGAAACCTATTCCAGGCCCCCGACCCGATAGTTTCCATTGTCTTGGCCATGCACTTGCACTTTGCCGTGGCTTCAACAAGCTCGTCGAGGGAGATAGCTTTTGGCCTCGCCACTTCCACCACCGACCGGACATGTGCCTCCGTTTCTTCGGCCTCAGCCGCTTCACCTCTGGTCGCTGGCCTGGGATGACGGGATAAGAAATCAGCGGGGTTGTCATGTCCTGCCCTAAATTTGAGCTCGAATGAATAGACCTGCAACTGCAGCATCCACTTTTCAATCCGGGCAGGCGGGTGTGGGGCAGTGCCAGCAAACATTGGTATTAACGGCTTGTGATCCGTGAACACTAAGAACGGAAACCCATACAGGTAGAGGTGAAAATGTTTACAGCCCCACAGCACAGCAATCGCCTCTCTTTCAATCTGGGAATATCGTTGTTCAGTACCTGTCAGTGCACGGCTGGCATAGGCTATGGGGAGGACCTCCCCATGATGATTCCTCTGGGTTAAAACCGCCCCAAGCCCCACCGGGCTTGCATCCACCAACAGTTCTGTCTGCAGATCCATGTTGAAGTAGGCCAGCGTGGTTTCTGCTGACAAGCTGTCTTTTATACATTGAAACGACAGGGCACATTCACGGGACCACTCCCACTTGGTTGAAACTTTGGTGAGGTTTCGCAGGGGTTCGGAAACAGACGCCAGGTGAGGAATGAAACGCCCACAGTACGTTGCCATGCCCAAAAAACTCCGCACAGCGCTCACATTCTCTGGCGGGGAAGCAGATTTAATGTCACTCACTTTCTTGGGATCAGCGGAGACCCCATTGGCATTCAGGACATATCCAAAAAATTCAAGTTCACGTTTGGCGTACTCACATTTTTCTTTGTGTAACGTTAGTCCTTGTTCCTCCAACCTCTGTAGGACAGCCTCTAGCCTCACCAGGTGTTCTGCATCTGACTTTGCATAGACCAGAATGTCGTCGCTGACGTTGATGACACCCTCCAAGTCTTGTATCACCGAACGAATCGCGTTCTGGAACACTTCCGCTGCAGAACTGACACCAAAACTCAACCTCTTGTATCTCCGTAGCCCCACATGGGACGAGAAAGTTGTGATGTATCTGGACCGAGGGTGCAGGGGAATTTGATGGTAACCTGCTTTGAGGTCCAGTTTGGAGAATACCGAGGCTCCCGTGAGGTCCGCCAACAAATCGTCCACCGTCGGGGTGATATGCCTTTCCCTTTTTATCGCTATATTGGGTTTGCGCATGTCGACACAGATCCTTATTTTGTCCGGTTGTTTGGGCTTGTTGGCCACCACCAACGGGGACACCCACGGGGTTGGGCCCTTCACCCTCTCGATGATGTCTTGTTTCTCCAATTCATCCAGTTCAAGCCTCACTTTCTCACGTTGATGGAACGGGACTCGCCGGTGTTTGTCAGCCACCGGCTGGATGCTGTCATCAATGTGGAGTCTCACCGGAGGGCCCTTTTTGCACCCAATGCCTTGGAATAGCTTGGGGTGGCGCTCAATGATTTCAGAGATGGTCTGTTCGTGAATATTAAACGCAAACTGGACAATCATGAGCTTGATGGCCGACCTGCAGCCTAGTAAAGTCTCGGTGTCCTTATTTACGACATGAAACCTCACTCTCGCAGAGTTAGCACCGTACTTTATTTGTGACATGAAAGTCCCTAGCACAGGCAGTGGTGTGGCGCTACCATACGCCATCAGGATGACCGTGGCCGGTTGTAGTGTAGGTCTGGGCAACAGTGATTCAAACGACTTCCTTGAAATTACGTTCACCGCCGCTCCCGTGTCTACTATCACCATATGAGTACTGTCTCCAATCCTGATCATGCATTTGGGCCGGAATTTCTTCATGTTTCCAGTGACGGATGAAATCAGTCTGATTTTCGCTATACGTTTGGGACGTGCAGAGATGGCATTCGCTGCCACTTCCTGCGACTCGTCCTCCTCACCCTCATCGTCCTCTTCGTCATACGACAGGCACTCTTGGTCCTCGGGAGCAGCTTCAACTTGCCTAGTCAGGCGCTTCGTTCGTAGCTTTCTCCTCTGCCCTTCTTGCCTTGGAGGTGGAGAGCGGGATTGGCACACAATGGCATAATGGTTCAACTTGCCACAGTTGAGGCACTCCCTGCCCACTGCCGGGCAGACTTCTTTTCGGTGCCATGAGTCTCCACACATGGGACATGACTGTGGTGGTTTGCCATCACTGCTTCTTCGATCTGTCCACGTGGACTTTGATGGGTGCTGCCTCTGGGGCCTTGGTCTGCGCTGAATGGCCGCCACTGGGGCAGGGGATATCGGGGGAGCTTCCCCCGGTTCCAATTTCACCTTCCTGAGCGCCGATTCCATTGCTGACGCTCGCACATCCGCCAGTTCCCTCTGGCGCCCTAGCAGTAGCATTTTCTGTAGTGCAATCCTCGGTTCAGACATGATCTGCCGTCTGAGTTTCTCCGAGTGAACGCCATATATAATCTGTGACCGGATAACCTGTTCGACATCGGCATATTCACACGCCTTCGATGCCTCACGAATACGAGCATGAAATGAATCTATCGACTCGTTCTTGGACTGCATTATTTGTCTCAGTTTGAAGTCCTCATAATCAGGGTTTACCTGCGGGAGGAAATGTTCTTTTAGGGCATCACGTGCCACCTCATAGTCCCTCTCAGCCCCGGTGTCTTTCAGTGAATTAAATATTCTGCGTGCATCATCACCTACATGGAAGAGTAACAAGTCTCTTTTCATTATCGGGTCTGTGATGCCATCTAACCGAAAGAATCGTTCCAAATGATCAATCCATAATACCCATCGAGTCCCAGTGGTGGATGGGTCACTATATATATCAAATGGCTTTAGAGAGCTTTCTCTCCCTGACAGATGAAACATCGCGGGACGATCTTCTGCACTCATCGTTGCAGGAATATTTGGTGTCTCCTCACCTTGATCAGGCTCTGACTCACTGAGCGACACCGATGAGTCCTCCAAGTGTTCCAGGTCACCCAATCCGTGCAGCACCCAGTCTTCCGCCAGGATCACCACAGTGGGGAGCGGCAGCTCCACCCACTCTCTCCACCGATGGCCGCCCTCCAAGACAACGAGGGGGACAAGGCCAAATCACCACACTCGGCGAGGAGCAGCAGCTCCACCCGCCACACGCGCACCCTGCAGGGAGCGGCGGCTCCACCTGCGGATACACACCGTCGCGAGGAGCGACGGCTCACACTCGCACTAGGCCCCTGAGCAGGGAGCGGCAGCTCCACCTGCCTCGGGCACACGCTACGGGGAGCAGCGGCTCACACCCGCCACAGGAGACGTTCCGGGGCCAGTCGCCCACAGAACACCGGATCGGGGAGCGGCGGCTCCACCCAATCGCAGGCGCTGGATAGTCGTGGGGAGCAGCGGCTCACCGCACTGAGTCCTCCACCCACCCGGGGAGCAGCGGCTCCACCCGCACCTGGGGGGGGACAAACACCCAACCGGACCGGGGAGCGGCGGCTCCACCCAGCCACACGCCGAGTCACACAGCTAGCGAGGTACACGCACCCGGGGTACGGACCCGCCTCGTCGCCAATGTTATGTCGGTAAGTACTGGCCACACGCACTTACACACAATAACCAGACACGACACAGCAGCTTGGGTATCCGGCTCCAACTAACTGTTGGCGCCAATTTATTTACTTTTATATTCCCCGCGCTCCCGGCTTACGCTCAGCCGTAGCCCACGTGGTACACGACGCACCGTCGCTGTACCACGTGATCTCGCATACTGTTTACAGGATATAACATCCCCTTCCAACTAGAATGAAAATACACAATCATCAATGGGTTACATGGTTTACTACTTAAGCATAGTAGTCCTTCAGCCTGCTCGAGGGAGCCGGGTTCTTCCTCAGGTTGTAATGCCGCCCAGTCTCAGTCGTCCTTTGGCTTGTAGGCTCCTGACTGATAACCGGGGTCCTATCACTTTGGGGGGCCCTTACGTGAGGCCTGCTGCTTGGCTCTGGATTCTGCAGCACTGGTGCAGGTGGATCCAGGTTGTTCAGGATGTCTTCCATGGTATCGTCATCATTATCACTGTCGTGGATATCTGACACCCCTGACATTTCTTTCCACATGGTGTCAGATACTTTTTTGAAAAAAGAAATGTTTCTGCACACTTGCTCGTTGGCACGTGCAACGGTGATCATGGTTGATTTTCTCTCAACTACTTTCCACGGCCTTGCCTCAAACGTGAGGTCTAACTTCCCAGACTTCTTCCTTGTTGTCAACAAAACCGAGTCCCCTACTTGTATGCTGGAGGCTTTGGAGTTTCTGGATCGGCTCATCTCTATGTTCTTTTTCTTTCGTTGGCATTCCACCTTCTGATGATCTATGGGGCTGGGTGAGACCCTGGGCAAATCTGGCATGGTGTCCTTTACCTTTCTTCCCATGAGAGCTTCCCCTGGGGCCACCGATGTGGACGAGTGGGGGGTGGTCCGATACCCCCTCAGGAACCTATAGACTTCCGATAGCCAGTCCAGTTTCTGCTCCTTTGCAATTCGTATCACCTTGTTCAATGTCCTCATGAACCGCTCCACATCCCCGTTAGCTTGCGGCCAGCAGGGGGTGACGTGGCGGAGTTTGATATTCAGATTCCCTAAAAATGTCCGAAATTCAGCGCTCCTGAAGGGTGGACCATTGTCGCTCCTTATTGAGTTGGGAAGGCCATGAGTGGCGAACATCTTCTCCAATGCTTGGATGACTGTGCCAGCGGAGGTATTGGGTACTAGCTCAACCTCGGGGTACCTCGAACACTCATCAAGAACCACGAACAGGTAATGGTCTGGGGAAACTTGACAGAAATCAGCAGATAGATCACTCCATGGCATGTGGCTCCTTGGCGGGGTACTGATTTGGACAGGGGGGGAAGGTCTCCCACTTGCCGAGCACATCAGGCACGTATTCACCATGTCTGCCACCATTTCTTGAAGTTTGGGGAACCAGTATCTCCTTCGAAGTCTCGCGGTGGTTTTCGTCACCCCTTGATGACCCTCATGAGCCAGTATAAGCAGCTTTGGGACTAGCACTTCTGGGACCACGATGCGTTCCCCCCTTAGTAGCACTCCTTCTCCCGAGACAGATAATTCCGCCCTGATAGAGAACAGTTTTTCCATGAGGGTCTTATCGTCCTTGTTATAGTTGTGGGTGGATGACAGAAACCTATTCCAGGCCCCCGACCCGATGGTTTCCATTGCCTTGGACATGCACCTGCACTTAGCCGTGGCTTCAACAAGCTCGTCGAGGGAGATAGCTTTTGGCCTCGCCACTTCCACCACCGACCGGACATGTGCCTCCGTTTCTTCGGCCTCAGCCGCTTCACCTCTGGTCGCTGGCCTGGGATGACGGGATAAGAAATCAGCGGGGTTGTCATGTCCTGCCCTAAATTTGAGCTCGAATGAATAGACCTGCAACTGCAGCATCCACTTTTCAATCCGGGCAGGCGGGTGTGGGGCAGTGCCAGCAAACATTGGTATTAACGGCTTGTGATCCGTGAACACTAAGAACGGAAACCCATACAGGTAGAGGTGAAAATGTTTACAGCCCCACAGCACAGCAATCGCCTCTCTTTCAATCTGGGAATATCGTTGTTCAGTACCTGTCAGTGCACGGCTGGCATAGGCTATGGGGAGGACCTCCCCATGATGATTCCTCTGGGTTAAAACCGCCCCAAGCCCCACCGGGCTTGCATCCACCAACAGTTCTGTCTGCAGATCCATGTTGAAGTAGGCCAGCGTGGTTTCTGCTGACAAGCTGTCTTTTATACATTGAAACGACAGGGCACATTCACGGGACCACTCCCACTTGGTTGAAACTTTGGTGAGGTTTCGCAGGGGTTCGGAAACAGACGCCAGGTGAGGAATGAAACGCCCACAGTACGTTGCCATGCCCAAAAAACTCCGCACAGCGCTCACATTCTCTGGCGGGGAAGCAGATTTAATGTCACTCACTTTCTTGGGATCAGCGGAGACCCCATTGGCATTCAGGACATATCCAAAAAATTCAAGTTCACGTTTGGCGTACTCACATTTTTCTTTGTGTAACGTTAGTCCTTGTTCCTCCAACCTCTGTAGGACAGCCTCTAGCCTCACCAGGTGTTCTGCATCTGACTTTGCATAGACCAGAATGTCGTCGCTGACGTTGATGACACCCTCCAAGTCTTGTATCACCGAACGAATCGCGTTCTGGAACACTTCCGCTGCAGAACTGACACCAAAACTCAACCTCTTGTATCTCCGTAGCCCCACATGGGACGAGAAAGTTGTGATGTATCTGGACCGAGGGTGCAGGGGAATTTGATGGTAACCTGCTTTGAGGTCCAGTTTGGAGAATACCGAGGCTCCCGTGAGGTCCGCCAACAAATCGTCCACCGTCGGGGTGATATGCCTTTCCCTTTTTATCGCTATATTGGGTTTGCGCATGTCGACACAGATCCTTATTTTGTCCGGTTGTTTGGGCTTGTTGGCCACCACCAACGGGGACACCCACGGGGTTGGGCCCTTCACCCTCTCGATGATGTCTTGTTTCTCCAATTCATCCAGTTCAAGCCTCACTTTCTCACGTTGATGGAACGGGACTCGCCGGTGTTTGTCAGCCACCGGCTGGATGCTGTCATCAATGTGGAGTCTCACCGGAGGGCCCTTTTTGCACCCAATGCCTTGGAATAGCTTGGGGTGGCGCTCAATGATTTCAGAGATGGTCTGTTCGTGAATATTAAACGCAAACTGGACAATCATGAGCTTGATGGCCGACCTGCAGCCTAGTAAAGTCTCGGTGTCCTTATTTACGACATGAAACCTCACTCTCGCAGAGTTAGCACCGTACTTTATTTGTTTTTGTTTTTTTGTTTTTTAAATTTTTTTTAAAACAACACACAAATACAAATAAAATTACATTTTCAAAAATAAAACATTAGGTCTTAAGCTCGTCGCAGGGGAGAAAAGAGAGGCAGGTTATTGCATTTCAATATTTTTAGATGATCTGGGTCCAGATCTCGGGAGTCATTAATATCTTGGAATGTGTTGATCTTTTGACATTTGGCGAAGAGAAGAACCATCAAACTACACATGTATAATCACACAGTTCAGTTCACGTTATATTTAAATCTATTTCTTAATTAGCATTATGTAAATACCAGTGGTTTAATATAGGGGCCTAGAAATCTTTCGGAGTGCACGTTGGCGTGATCAATTCCCAGTACGTAGCTTCAGTTTCATAGTGTTTCCATAACATATTATTAAATTGTGTCAAGGTGGGTACATGTTTAGACATCCATTTTTCAGCTATTGTCTTCTTTGCGGCTATCGCTAACATATTAAATAATCTTTTCTTTAGTCCAGTCATCTCTGTATATATGCCCAAAAGCCATATTTTAGGATCCAACTCGATGTCACATTCTAATATTTTCACAGTTTCCTCCACCACATCCAACCAGAAACGCTGTATCTTCGGGCATATCCATAACAAGTGGTAAAAGGTGGCGTTATCGTTTAAACATTTCGGACATCTGGAATCTCTATCTTTATAATATGTGGCAAGCTTAAAAGGAGAGTAATACATTCTGTGTAATATTTTAAACTTTCGACCAGTTTAGCAGTAAGTGTATCCAGTTTGTTCTATAGTGTTGTTAGTTCTCGTCTGATAGCTTTTATTATACTGCCTTCTAAAGACATCGCTCTGCCTCGCATAACACATTTACATGCTTCCCATAGAGTTGCACCAGACTGCACAGTCCCTGCATTATATTCAAAATATTCTTTTAACGCTGTTTCCATTTCCACTCTATTTACAGGATCATTATAAGATCTAGGTTTGTTACGCCATATATATGTATTACCTAACACATTTCGCAGTTTGCATTCCAATATCACAGGGGAATGATCGGACCATGTGCGTGAGCAAATATTAACATCTGAGACACACCCATACAATCTGCTATCTAATAAAAAACCCATCTATCCTGGTATGTAAATCATGTACTGTAGTATAATGTGTATAATCTCTCTCGCCCGGATGCCACAGTCTCCATGCATCCACCATATCATACAGATTCATTTGCTCTAACCAGCATCGCGCCGTTTTTGGAGTAGCTTTGTTTGACCCTTTCGATCTATCTGTCGTATCGTCTAGAGTGGTATTAAAATCGCCGCCTATACACCAGTGGTGGTCAGGAAACCTCATGCATTGTGCAAGGAGAGTAGTTACAAACTCTGGGTCATCTACATTTGGTGCATAGCAGTTACAAAACAAAATATTAGTGCCATTTATTTCACCCGCTAAAATTATCCATCTGCCTGCTTCGTCTGCTTTCATCTCATGTAGTCTTAGAGGAAGATGTTTCCGTGTAAGGATAAGCACTCCTCTAGCATATCTGGAATAAGCAGCACCCCCTCTAGGTCCTGACCATCGCGGTAGCATAGTATCATGTGTTCCTTTCAATAAATGTGTTTCCTGTAACATTAAAACATCTATATTCTGGCGTTCTGCATACCTCCCTATTTTCCTTATTTTCATAGGACAATTCAAGCCTCTAACATTCCAGGTCATTATACGCATATTCTCCACGTTCTTGCTATTCATTTATACCAATATCAGGCTTGTCTCCCGGTCTCCATCCCAACCATCTGTTCATCTATTATTTTATCTACACTATGCTCTCTCCCCCCCACCCCCCCCTGCAACCAGCGACCAAAAATAAACTACAAACCCTACAACTATATACAAAAAAAAATAAAAACTACCATCTTTCCCTCCCACACTAGACATTTCCCCAACTTACATCCAGTGAATCCCTTACTACTTTCCATTCACACTATACTAAAACCTATTTAAATCTTAAAAAAAAAAAAAAAAAAAAAACGCATACAAAAAAACAACAAAAAAACACTCACTCCTAAGCAATCGCTTGGGGGGGAGGCTATCGCCTGGCGCGGTCTCAGTGTTACATTACGTTTCATAATAAGCACCTACATTCAGCCAGCAGAGGGAGCCACCAGCACATATTTACATTACTAGAAATTCAGGTACAGTTCTCGCCATTTTGTTACACGTCATCTTCTTATTGCTCAGTGAAGGTTACGAGCCTGTCGCCTCCGAGAGTCCAATTTCGTCCGCCATGTTGCTCTGTTTTGCTGATTCACCAGTCTCTCGTCTCCTCCGTCTAGCATTAGCCCTGGAAGGTCTCGGTGGTCGTCGTTGCAGTTCACCAATATTATCCATCACAAAAGTTTCAGCAGCAGTTTGATTGTCGAATATCCAAGTCTTTGTTTTCAGAGAGTCTACTGCTGTTTGCAACCCAGCCAGAGAGGTTCCTTGTGTATCGAGTTCATCATTTATCTGGCCGAGGCCCATTTGGAGTTCCGCAAACATATCTTTTATTCTCTTTTCCATCGGCGACTCTTCTTCCACGGGTTCTGGATGTTGGGAGGTGGCACCCTGTTCTCCTGTCTGCCTAAAAACTGTCCAGCGTGGACTGCTTTTTACCGTCTTTCTTGCCCATATTTCAGCCGGATAGTTCAATATGTAAAGAAATGGCGACCAGCGCGTGCTTACAGCAGCCCAGCTCGTGTTCAGAGATGGCACTGATCACGTGGTATCTATTTTCTGGCTCGTGCACTAAAAGGGCGTTGGGCATGTGCTCGCATCGATTCGTTCACAATTTTTGGTGTCAGTATTCAACCACTTCTTATTTTTCACTCCATATTTAGTTAAAGAAAAACAGACAGGCAGGGGTCCTCTTTCAATATGACAGAGAGAGATTTGAAACATGGCTAGTCTTATTTTCGGCGATTCCATTTACGAGGCTTGGGGTGGGGGGGGAGGCCACAAACTACAGCCCCCCGCCAGGGCTTAGCTAGGGGGATATGCGACATTATTCGGGGACCCGAGGGGTCTGCGGGGTCAGGCGCCAGCACAAGGCAGCTCGCTCACGCCTCACAGATACCCCGATGAAGAGGCGCCCACGAGCCCCGAGCGCCCCGCCCCCCATAGGCCCGTGACGGACCCGAGCCTTTCAGCCCGAGCCCCCCGAAGACCCCCGCGGGGACAAGTCATCCAGTGGCCCGCGAGCCACCCTCAGGTCCCTCGTTCAGTAATTAGCCCCGGCGGGGTCCCCACACTCACACCCCCTCACCTCTCTCGGCAGCCATTGTTAGTAAGGTCTACCATGTGGAAGGCCATTTCTGGTATCCGATCGTCTTTTTCAAAAAGAAGCACTTCTCCATGTGCGGCAAGGTTTCAGGATTCTGAATATCTAAGTTTCATGTCAGTGCCATCGCTCCCTCCGCAGCGATGTCGAAGGATTGTCGCGCCTCGACGGGAGCCTCACATGAAGGCGGCCATCTTGCGCGCGCTCAACAGCGCCC